>BJFM01004447.1:0-13908 GCA_016586285.1 Arothron firmamentum | reverse complement strand
CTGCGTTTTCGGCCCCATGTTCCTACTGCACGCAGTATTCTGTTTGCCAACACTGCCACCTAGCGGCCAGTTTCATAACTGCCTCAAAATATGTCATTCGGAAAAACAAAATTCTCACATTATCACAATTATCCAAAGATTGCATTTAGTTTGTGCTCGAATAATAAATATTATACATTTAGAAAAGAACTCTTCTCTCTGTCTCACCTTTGAACCATGCTCCTGGTTTGAACAAGGCCTTCTTCAGAGCGCTGTAAAGATGAAAGTTGAGTCTCTTGTATTCTGCAATATCATCACGCACTCGTGGCAACAGCACCAAGTTGTAGAACCGCTGGGCCATTCGCTCCTTTAGATTAGATGAGAAGATTCTGAAACGAAGGCATTAAAGAAACTTTTAAAACCGAGAAATATTTACAAGGCAAAGTTTAAAGTTTTGCAAGTGGGGGCATCACCTTGTTGCTTGGTACATGGCAGCTGCAGTCCACTTCTCAGGCTCAGTCAGGTAGAGAACCTGCTCCCAGTTTGAAAGGGCTGGGACGATTTTAAAGGCCTTTGGTAATTTCCCGCTGCGATATTTGGACAGAACCTGAAGCAAAAGAACATAAATATGTCTGAAAATGAGACCCAACAATTGAATTTACCCTGATGGTCTGGCTTTAAATGAGCTAATTTTACTCCTACAGCAGCGGTATTTAAAACCAACAGGCTGGTCAGTTTTATTTATATATCTGATTAGTCATATAAAGATAAGGTAGGACAGACAATTACATAACTTTCACAGCATCGTTGATGATGTATGTTCTTCTAAGACTATTGCATGTCAGAGAATTCAACGTCATAACTCACCAAACTGACACCTCTGTACACCTCTACTACTCTGGGGTCCAGCTGAGGAACCGGGCAACCCGACACCTCAGACATCACCGTTCCAACCTCAGTCTGCTTTTCTGTAATCTTCTCCATGATGATATCTGCCAGGGTCCGTCTACAGAGAACAGCAATGTGAGGGACAGCAAAAAGAACAACAAAGAGTTAAAAGCCTGTCTGTAAAAGCTTTTAGGAACAGACTTGATTCACTGACAAAATGGATTAACATGCTGATCAAAGAAGAGGTTTGGGAGGACAAACTGCGCTCACGGTGCAGGTCTTTGAGAGTTAAAATCCTTTAGAGAATCTTACCTTACGGGAGGGTTTTTATTCATGAACAACTCAATGGCTTTCTCATCATCAGGGTCTACGACCACCTCAGTGTCACACTCTGCAGCCTCAGCGGTGCCTGCTGCCCCCAGTGAAGGCCATTCCTCATCTGAGTCTGCATCCTCACCTCCAGGGCCTGCAGTCCATGACAAGATGACACATTTATACTTATATACTGCAGCCACGGTGTTTGCCTCTCCGTTTTACTCTATAAATAGGAACAAAGTAGTAGGAACAACGCCATTATATTTATTCAACCATCTATTTTAACCAGAGGGTATTTGTAGAGACATTTTGCTCATTCAGCAGGAATTAAATTAACTGCTGAAGTCTGGTAGTTTATCTGGACAAGTATGTGCCAGCTAAATATCCAACATGTGATTTAGACTTTCAGGTGTCAAACTTTACCGAGAACAGTGACAGGCGCTTTTTTCGTCGCTGGAACCAGGCCATATTCGGTTTGGAGTTCCTCTTGTTGAATCCGGGCCTGTTGTAAGATCTTCCGTGAGAGGCGATCGTCCACATACGTGTCCTCGGCTTCTCCCCGGGCGTCCCGGCTCTTCACACGGCCTCGGTTTCGCACCGTGTCCGCTTGTAGGATCTGGTCAGCCAACGGCATGGCTCCGCTCTTCTCCCCTCCACCGCCTTTTGATTTTTTCACTTTTGGCATCGCTGCAAGTTGGCAGAAATGTCGATAATATGTTTATTCGACCAGCGTTTTCTGAAACCTAGAGTTCTCAGGTACTGTAAACAGTAGCTCGGACAGCACGTGCCGAAGACCAAACCAGGAGGAAGTGACGCATTTAACGTCACTTAACTTCTAAAGAAAATAATATAAACAACGATAAGAAAGTCTTAAATTGATCAAGTTGCTATTTATTTAAGCTGAAAGCCTTATTTAAATTATTTTTCTAGCATTTAAAAGTTGAATGCGCTATTTTATCTTTACCGGAAGAACAGTTTAACCCGGATGTACTCAAGGCAAGGTCGACTCAGTTCAAAACAATTGCAGAAAAAATTAGCAATGGGAGTCACTTGGTGAGTGTAAATTTTATTATTTTGATGTATTTTTAATAAAAGTTGTTCTTCCCCGAAGCAGGATAGAGTTTAGTGTAACTGCATGTGTATTTGGGGCTCGTATTCTGATCCAATATGCAAAAACGTGGAGACGTATTCGGAAATTGTGTATGACATACTTTAAAATATAAGTTACTGTGGTTTTCATCATTTCCCTAGAGGTTTACTCTTGTGTTAAATCGTTGTATGTGACGTGCGTTGTTCATCGTACAGCGTGTGCCAGGTGCCTGTGGCTGAGGGGAAGAGTGTGCAGCAGACGGTAGATCTGCTACACAAGAAGCTGGAGCAGCTGGGGGCTGTGAAACAGGGCAGCTTCTGCGTGGACTGCGAGACCTACCATGCGACGGCAAATGTCGGCGGTAAACATTTTTATCTGCTTACAGTGTTTTTAGAATCCGTGAGTCTTTATTTTTCTTCATGTGACTGCAATAGCGATGCTGTCAAAACGCTGTCAGCGACGTCTGTTTGTAATAAGGCAGGGTTGAATAATGCTTTAATATAGTCCATCCGGTCATTTTTGTTTTTAGAAATAAGTGTTAGATTTGCAGGGTTGTTCTAAGTGTGACTCTTCTAAAATTGAAAGAACTGTGATGATAAAGCATCTGTTGTTTGACTTCTCTCACAGTCTTTTCTGTCTGCTTCAGGTCAGCCATCAAAGCTCTTGTATGTGATGCACAACACTGAAACCCCCCTGAGCTGCTTTGCCCTGTTTGAAGGGGGGCCTTGCCTAAAAGCTGACACAAACTTTGACATTCTCATGGTGAAACTTAAAAGTCACTTTCAGAATGCCAAGGGCCATAAAGTGGAGTGCCGTGGCTCTAGATACCGCTACTGCGACTTCTTGATCAAGGTCGGAACGGTAACCATGAGCTCCAGCGCCAGAGGGATATCGGTGGAGGTATGGCATCAACGGGGTGTTAACAGTTGGAGAGAACATGCCTAATTCTTGGTATGTTTTTCCAGGTGGAGTACTGTCCCTGTGTGGTTCCAGGAGACTGCTGGAATCTCATGAAGGAGTTCATGCAGTCCTTCCTCGCCTCCAACGTCCCTGAACTTCCCTCAGTTTTCGCTACCAAACCCGAAGGTCTCTTTGCACCTGCGGACTCCATCGACACCATGACCCAGTACCTGGAGGTGTTCAACAAACTTCGCAAACTTCAAATCCCTGGAAGTAACGTACGTTAAGGATTAAGAAAGTGGAACAGAGACGGTTTTTTTTATGTTTGTAGCGATGTTTAACTCTGGTCCTGTGGATCAGATGCTTGTCCAGGCATGAGAGAAAGGCTGACATTTTTTACTTGTTGGGAGCCTCCGATTTGTACTTTTATATCTGATGAAAACCCTCATATAAAGAGACTTTTAAAAAGTATCATCTGTGTTTGTCTTTTTATATATGTCAGAGATTTCGGATGCAAAACCTCTTCCTTAGATCACTTCTTTTCTAGAGAAGAACCAGCAGGGGTGAGTGAATGAGTATTGGGCAGTTTTCTGGACATAAGATTATCTTCTGTAATCCCAACACTTGATTAATCTGGAAACGCAGGCCAGGATGTTATGACAAAAAGCACTGTGTATAACATCACTGTGGTTTATTTTTACCTCCGCCGAGGGATGAGGTTATGTGACAGTCGGCACGCGTCTGGTTGTTAGCACAACAACTCAACATAACTAATGGAGTTAATGATATTTTCAGGAAATGTTGATCATTTGCCAAGGAATGGATGATTAAATTTTGGTGAGTTTCTGGATTCCAGAGGGACTCTGACTGTTGATCTTTCAAAGGCGCGCGCGCGCGCGCACACACACACACACACACACACACACACACACACACACACACACACACACAATACTACAAGTGTGAGTCTCAATGCTATCCTAGTTTTACTGTATATATTTTCATCAGCTAGTCTTGAAATCTCAACGTACAGGCTGAAACTAGACTTTTAAAACATCTTAAAACGTCAAAAGAGCGTGTTTTAAAGCCACATGTTTCCAGATGTGCTGCGCGGGATGAGGAGCAGATGTCCTCCCGCCACGCAGAGGCTTTCGGCAACACCCGGAGGCAGATGCTGCGGGGAACTTTGCTCCAGCCGGCAGAAGGCTGCCAAGCCTCGGTTATTGTTCCATGTGGCCTCGGTGGGTGGACGGACGGTCCACCCTGCTGCCTGTTGTTCAGCCTCTCCGCCAATGAGCGGCCGCCTGGCGCCCAGGCCCGCTCCAATGAGAGCAGCCGGGTCTGGGCTCGGAATGAGAGTTGGGTTGTTCAATCTGTGAGGAGGACAACAATCAGCCCGGAGTATCACGGATGGATGCGTGTCGGTGATGGTAACGTTACCCAGCTTCTCCAACATTACAGATGTAGGAAGGAACACTTGGAGCCACGGGCCCCACGTTAATGACCAACACGGTCGGTGTTGGGGGTTGAAAGTCACCGTTGACTTTGACGTGATAATCGCTAGCGAGCTAAGCGGCACACTGGTAATAGTTAACGTTAGCGAACAACTACAAGCCTTATGTTAACTTCGATTGTCCCCAGCGAACGCGTTAGCCGGTGGAGCTAACGCTACATATGGCTGCAGGCTAATAACATCAAGGCTGGCTGATAGATTCCGCTGGAACAGTATGTTTTTACTCAATTGCATTATCGGGCAAAGGCATTAAAGCAAAGGCTAGGCAGCGCTAATCCCGAGCAGGGCTGCCGTAGCTAGCAGATAGCGGCGCGGGCTAACTTGCTGCTTCCAGGGCTGCAGCAAGAGCAACAAAGTTGTCGGATGTTCCTGGAGAGTGGCTCCCCGACCGTTCTTTGTTCTGCTCGAACATGTTGGTGGTGCAGTAGCTTAGCATGGCGTCAGGAGGGAGACAGTCCGATCCAGAGAGGCGCCTTTAGAACACGGCACCGATGCAGTTTGGATTTGAAGACATTTGAGATTATAAACGTCACGGGGTTATACTTGGAAAGCGCAGCACCATTTAGTGTGAGCAACTGGGAACCAGTTGCATCGAAATGCAAGTTGGTACCTGTGCACTGTAAATAATAATGCAAGCACAAATGATTTGCACAAAGAAAGAAAACCAGATAATTGCGCAGGCACTGACCAGAGAGACGGTATTACTTAAATGGACACAACCACTTTTCTTCATCTCAACATTTCTTCAGTCCTTGAAGAGAGCCCATGCACACAAAGGCTGAGCCACACATATTTCCCAAATCATTTTGCCCACCTCCAGGGATACTGTAATAAAACAGCCAGGGTGTGACTTCAGTGTAGAATTGTTTTACTACCAAATCGGCCATTTAACAGGTTGAAAGCACAAGGAGGCCTCTAGCAAGCTTTGATGCCTCTAAATGACAGAATCTTTGCAGACAGGTGAGGCAAACTGTGGAGGAGGAAGTATCTTTGTCAAAGTTGCCTTCGTGAATGTCAACAGATAAGTTGCAGCAACCTGAAGAACTGGAAGGACAGAAAACATCTAATTAAAAAGGGAAAAAGAGCCTCAGCAGATCTGGAGTGAAATTGTTTGGGCAGAAGAATCCAAGACAGTTTTCAAAGAAAGAAAAGTCCGATTATCTAACTCAGACAGGGCGTCACCTGACCTCACCCCAGGTTTTTGTTCAGGGGTCACGTCTTTATCTGTTGGCAAATCCGCTATAGTGGTGCAGAATCTCTGATGAACAACACCGTCCTACTTCTAGGAAGGATCAGTGTCCCGCCAGGGTTGTCTGGGAACGTGCGCTTCTGTCAGTAAGGTCAATGAGCGTTGAGAGATGCTGTCAGTGTTGCTTTATTTTCTTTTTCAGCGTGAATTCACAAAAACTCAAAGTCTTCGCGGCGTCGTCGAAGCGACCCAGATGTGCCCGATTGATTGACGTGAATTCTCGTCCTCAGAGTCTTCCTGCCGGGGGTGACGGTGGACGCGGGGGCCGAATGCCGCTGCTGAGTTCTCCACAGATGTTGTGATGTGTTGTCCTAAAGCCGATCAGACTTAGTGCTCTCACGGTAAGTCCGACGTCTGCAGGGAACGCCGGAAATCTGGCCATGTGACGCGTTTGTTGCTCTCTCTGCAGCGGTCCTCTGTTTGGTTGCTGGGCGTGTGTCCCGTCACTGAGGCCACATGTGTATTAGAGGAGATGGATCGCTGTAAGCACGTGGGACGCCTCCGTCTGGGCCACGACCATTCCATCCTCAACCCGCAGAAATGGCAGTGCGTGGACTGCAGCACCACCGACTCGGTGTGGGCCTGCCTCAAGTGCTCCCACGTGGCCTGCGGGCGTTTCATGGAGGAGCACTCCCTCAAGCATTTCCAGGAGTCGCACCACCCGCTGGCCATGGAGGTGCGCGAGCTGGACGTGTTCTGCTTCGCCTGCGGAGACTACGTGCTCAACGATAACGCGGAAGGCGACCTGAAGCTCCTCAGGGGGGCGCTCTCCACCGTGCGCAGCCCGGGCACGCGCTCGCTGCGGTCCTCCACCGGGGGGGATTGCACGCCCTGGGTCGGGGAGGGCGGCCCGCAGCCCGCCATGCAGCTCGCCCTGCGCCACAGGAGGAAAGCGCTTCTCCGAAAGATGCTGCAGATGTGGCTGAGCAAACACCAGACGCTGCAGAACGAGCGCAGAGAGAAGCTGGAGGAAGCCCGGCAGCAGAAGAAAGACGTGAAGAGGAGACTCCTGGAGGAGCTGGGCAGCGTGCCTCCCAGGAAGAGCGCTCGGCTTCTCACTCAGGCCCCACGTTCAACCATCACACTCATTCCCTGCAAATTTCGCGATCCGCCCGAACGCCTACCTCCTCCCCCCAAGAAACCTTCCCTCTTGACCCTGTCCCGGAAAGCTCCCCGGAGTAGCAGAGCCGCCAAGCTGAGGAGATACTACTCCACCCACTCGGCGAGCCGCCGGCGAATCGCCCCGGGCGTCACCGGCCTGCGCAACTTAGGGAACACGTGCTACATGAACTCTATATTGCAAGTGCTGAGCCACCTGCAGAAATTCAGGGAGTGTTTTCTCACTTTGGACCTATGTGAGACTGAGGAGCTGCTGGCCAAAACCAACCACACCCAGGGCGTGAAGGGCGTGACGGGCGCCGTGCTCACCGGCGCCAACGCAGCGCTGTCGGGATGCTCTCTCGGGCGCGTGGGCAATTTGCCGGTGGGCAAGAAAGAGAGCGCCCCGCCTTCCACGCAGGCCGCGGAGCTGGTGCAGGCCAAGGCGTCCCGCTGCTCCACCCGCCAGCAGATGTCTCTTTGCTACGAACTGCATACGCTTTTCAGGGTCATGTGGTCAGGCCGCTGGTCTTTGGTGTCCCCCTTCGCCATGCTGCACTCCGTGTGGAACCTCATCCCGGCTTTCCGCGGGTACGACCAGCAGGACGCCCAGGAGTTCCTGTGTGAGCTGCTGGACAAGGTGCAGCAGGAGCTGGACACGGAGGGGTCCAAGCGCAGGATTGTCATCCCCATCACCAAACGCAAGCTCTCCAAGCAGGTGCTGAAGGTCCTCAACACCATCTTTCATGGCCAGTTACTCAGCCAGGTGAGCCTGAGGATTGTGTGTGTGTGTGTGTTTGTTTGTTTGTATGTGTGTGTGTGTGTGTGTGTGTGGTAGGGCTGGGCAGGTTTACAGTTCAAGATGCTGGACACTAATCTCCAGTTAGCAGCTAGCTTGTAGCTTCTACAGGTGTTGATGTTTGCTCAGCCAGTTGAGACCTTCCCTTTCAGGTGGCGGTGGTTTGGGACCGGCTGCTGGATCTGCGTGGATCTCATCAGCCCTCCTTCTCCTGCCTGTGTTTCTCAGGTGACGTGTCTGTCCTGCAAGCACAAGTCGAACACGGTGGAGCCGTTCTGGGATCTGTCTTTGGAGTTTCCGGAGCGATACCACAGCGTCAAAGGCTCGGGCTCCTCCTCCGCGTACCAGCGCAGCTGCACCCTCACCGAGATGCTGTCCAAGTTTACAGAGATGGAGGCTCTTGAAGGCAACATCTACGCCTGCAACCACTGTAACAGTGAGTCCTGTCGTCATGACGACACAAGCCCGTGACAACCGATCAGAAAAAAAGCAGAAGGGAGCGCGTGACAGGAGGTTCTCGTCAGATGACCTAATCTGTGCGCCATTCTCTCAGAGGCGTCTCTCTAACTTTCCATTTTTCGCATTTGTTTGACAGGAAAAAGGCGAAAATCCTCCCACAAACCTTTAGTCCTCTCAGAGGCGTGTAAGCAGCTTCTGATCTACCGTTTACCTCAGGTTCTACGGCTGCACCTCAAACGCTTCAGGCAAGTCTTTCTCCGCTCGGCCGACATGCAGAGTTACCCAGCGCCTTAATCTCATTGTTGCTGCATCAGTGGTAATTACCATGACGTTAATCGGACCCTGCAGATGGTCGGGGCGAAACCATCGGGAGAAAATTGGCGTCCACGTGGCCTTCGACCAAGTTCTGAACATCAAACCATACTGCTGCACAGGCTCAGGTCACTCCGTCCACAGAGGCGCTTACACCTACGATCTGTCCGCCGTCGTTATGCATCACGGGAAAGGCTTCGGCTCAGGGCACTACACGGCATACTGCTACAACACAGAGGGAGGTGAGCCGCGCCCAGAACGCCTCCGTGGGACTCCTGGCGGTGGGCTTCGGAGCTAACGGCCGTTTTGTCTTGCAGGTTTCTGGGTCCACTGCAACGACTCTGAGATGAAGGTTTGCAGTGTGGAGGAAGTGTGTAACACTCAGGCCTATATTCTCTTCTACACCCAGAGGTCCGCCTAGGCACCTCTCGCTGTGATGTTGACCCGCACGCAACAACTGAAGGCTTCATTTATGGAAACGTTAGCTGGCATTTTCCCCCTGCATCACTTTACAGTCGTCTACTGTTAAAGGTGGTGTGAAGGGCATTAAGAGAGGGCACCAATCAAGGGTCAGGTGAAAAGGTTTTAGGTGAGGAAACATTTGAATTTAATCTGTTTTAAAGATGGATATTCTTTTTTGTTCTAGAGGGCCAATCTGTGAGTTTTAGTTTTGATTAAATTGATTGATTAAAGCGTTGATCATATCTAATGGTGCGCCCTCTGGTGGCCAAAAGGCTCACTGACCTCGTCCCCTCTGAAGGGAAGAAAAACCTTTTCATAAATGACGCTGAGACTTCTGAGCCTGTGGGACCAACACTGGTTAATGGCCTGAAGACTGTGGGAGAAGCTCCATCTCCGTCCTGCTGAACACTAAAACGCCTCCATGTCTGTTTTTGTTTCTTAAAAAGCTCCAGGCTGGTGTCTGGAGTCCAGAGAGCATTTCCACACTAAAGACAGCGCAGTCTGAATTTTCCAGAACATTTAGTCACGCCAGTGTCGTTTGTGTGTTTTATTTAAATTTCCATTTGACACCAATGCACTACATATAATAGGACGGATCTTTATCCACTCTTCTTTCCTGGTAGCCTCACTCTGTGCCTCCCGTTCACCTTCTGGTCTCTGGCATCCATTCTCGTCCTGTCCTTAACTGTCCTACTGTGACTGGATACTCCGTCCTGCCATCTCGGTGAACAACAGTGTGGGGTTTTTTTTGTAGTCTTTGCTGGGTTTTTTTCATGAAAAGGAGTGAAAAATTGCGTTTCAGCCACTTTGACGAGTGCACTTTTGAGGACGGGCTAATGTCGGTCTTAGCTTTCCTAACGGTTCATCCTCCGTTTCTTGTAATCGGCAGCTCCCCCATTCGCACGCACACTCACACTGTTGTCATGGCGAGATGAGCCTGAGCCCTGTGTTTGAACTGGAGCGTCAGACAGGGGCAGGCTGGTACCGAGGAATGTTGTTCTGGATGTCTACCCATTTTGAGTTGAGCACCTGAAAGCAATACCTTGTACATTTCGCATCTTAACAGGAAATTAGGATAATATCAGGAATTCTTCTGCTTGTTATACATTTATTTTCTACTCTGCTGTTTCTATTAGGTCTTAAGACTTTGCTAGGTAATCAAGAATACTGTATTTGTTACCAGTCACAGGCGGCAGACGCCGGTGATCTGTACGTGACGGTCGAAACAATCTAATGACGATGAATGTCTTACTTCTCAGTGGTCGGGGTTCCGGCCATGGCGCCGACTCCGACCCCGCCTCCCCCCACGTTCTGTCTCGTATTGTAAGATTTCCTGTCATAAATGTTATGGTTATATGGGTTTTGCTTGACGGTAATTATTAAAAAGACAAACTTGCAAGTTTTCCTCTCCCTTTTTTTCATCATCACAAACTAAAATCCGCTGGATTACGGCCTGGTTACACAACTGATTTGAAATGAATTCATTCTGCTTCTCTCTTCTTTCTTGAAGATTTAGTATAGATGTAATCTTGTCCTGACAAAGACTGATGAGACGGCATTATATAAATCTCTGGAGATTATTCCGCTTCTCAGTAGGGCTGTTGGATTTCCTGGTGTGCAATTATCTTTCATAAATGTTCACTAAAATTGCAGCCCAGCGTGTATCCAATGGTAATAAACCAAACAAACATTCTTTAAAATGTGTCCGTTTGCACTCTCCAGCCTTCATCTGATCACTGGTCATGTAAATAACATCATTAGCAGAGTGCTGCTCCTATTTGTAGATTAATATCTGTTAAAATACACAATTTATGTGACAGAAAATGTCGCTGACAGTCAAAGTAATATATGAAATTATTTATTATGTCCTTAAACATCAATCATTTTTTTGCAAACTGGATATAAACCGGTAGATTTTGACATGCCAGTGACAGTTGGACGGATCTACAGCCGCGGTGATGGACTTGCATGACGGCTTCACCGGTGGACGGAGATCATTCGCCCACAATCAAAAGGAAAAAGGAAAGCATCTAAAAGCCCGTCGCCACGGAAGCCCGACGGCATCGTCCCTGACAACCGCGTGGCAGTTCTAGAAGCCTCATTCATGAATGAAAGATTAACTCATGCCGACTAGATGCTGCTTAGTGCACGTTTGAGACCATGCGTGAGCGCGTAACATTCATGGGAGAAACACCCACAGCTTCAACATGGAGGTGACAGACATGGTGAGGAGTTTGAAGACATTAGAAGTTGACCTTTTTGTATCAGAAATCTTTAGAAAAGGTGATTTCTTCTTCTTCTTCTTCTTCCCCCCAATAAGCTGTTCTCAAATCGCAGCAATGAGAAATGAGGACTGGTCATAGACTGGGGGTGGATGAGTGAGCGGAGGATCTCTACTCCTCCTCCACGTGGCCGCCCTGCGGCGCCCTCTGGGCCTTCTCAGCTCAGACGGAGGAGTCTCGTTTCCTCGCCGGGCCCTCTGCCCGGCCCGCGGCCCCTCGGCTCGCTGTCGGAGTCTCTCCGGGCTCGGGAGCTCAGCTGGGCAGCAGCCACGGCTCCACAAAGTCCCAGTGCTTCCACAGGATGAAGAGCAGCAGGTTGAGCAGGATGGTGGCGGCCACCCGCGCCCGCGTCTTCATCAGCGGGGTGATGAAGTTGGCCAAGGTGGAGACGAAGACCAGCAGCACGGCCATGAGCGCCAGGATGACGTTGATGAGCTTCCCCAGCAGAGCGCGGGCGTTGGCGTTCTCCACCCCCTCCAGCTGGACCACCTGCTGCTGCTGCTGCTGCAGCTCCAGCTTGGTGATGCGGGTCAGGCACGACTCCACGGCTTCCTGAGGGCACAGACAAGGGGTCAGCGCAGCGGGGGGGGCTCTGAGGCCTGGGGGCACCAGGGCCGCTCAGCAAGGAAATGCTCCAGCACTGAATTCCCAGAATTCCCTGGCTCCGGCTGTCGCTCACGCCCATTTTTACCTGGATGTCCCTGGCTCGCTCGTAGGACTGGTAGGCCACCTTCTCCTCCATGCTGGCCAGTTCCTGTTTGAGGTTGGTCATCTCGTTCTGGTGCAGCTCAGTCAGGTCGTTCAGCTGTTCCTCCAGTCGCTCATACCTGAGAAACACACGTTCCACAGGTCAGACACCAGAACCTGCAGGAAGGCTCACCAGGGTGTGTTTGTGCCACAAAGAAGCCGATAATAAAACAACTGATTTTCAGCTCCGTGTGTGTGTGTGTGTGTGTGTGTGTGTGTGTGTGAGAGGAATGCTGAGCAGAACCACTCATTATCTATGCAAGACCTTTAACCTTTGAAACGGCTGTAGCCACTGAGCTGTGTTTGATAATCATCCGTCTGCAGAGAAACGGTGGAGAAGGCTGCATCCATCCGATTTCCTGCACACACTCGCTGGTAATTTCTTGTTTTGCCACAATGAAAGAAAGAAGACTTGGTAATAATATGAAACCTGACAGTATTACAGAGAAAAGTATGGATGGTATACTTTATATAGGCAGCAGTAATATAAGGTTATATAACACAGTCAGTTGCTCTATGATCAGACAGACAGACAGACAGACAGACAGATGGACAGACAGACAGACAGACAGACAGACAGACAGCGGTCACATCTCCTCCACCCATGAAGGAGAAGGAGTTAGCGTTCGTGCCCGGGCTGAGTCAGCGAGGTGTGGCTGCTCTGAGTGAATGTGTATGGCTGTGTGGAGCCTTCAGGGGCCGCTGCTGTCAGCGGGGGTGGGGGTGGTGGTGGTGGTGGGGGTGGTGGTACCTGTATCTCTCCTCTTGGAGGCACTGTGTCATGTAGGAGTAGTCGCTCTGCAGCTGAGCCTTCATGTCCTCGATGGCGTCCTCCATCTGAGCCTGGCCGGACTTGATCTCCTGCAGGCCCTCCAGCAGGGAGTCCCAGGAGCCGTGCATGTGGTGATGGTGGTGGTGGTGCCCGTCCAATCTGGGACTCCCCATGGGTGGCCCCAGCAACCCCCCACCACCACCACCACCCCCTCCTCCTCCTCCCCCTCCTCCCCCCGCCCCGCCGTAGTTGCTGCCCGCCCCGGAGCCGGACGAGGCGCTGGAGCACTCCTCGTCGGTGCCGTACTTGGGGCTGGAGACGAGGGTGGCGCTCCCGCTCAGGGCCCGGGCGGCCGGGACGTCCTCGGGGTGGCCCCCGACCCCGTCCTCCAGCGTGTCCTTCAAATGAGCGATGTTATCCGCGCTGCCGAACTTGTTGCGGATCAGGCTGGCGATCTCCCGGGGCTTGGAGACGACGGCGGTGTGGGTGAGGGCAGACACTCCGCCCTTCACCCCTTCCACCACCCCCCCGCCAAAGCCGCTGATGCCTGCGCGAACGTTGGCGCCCACGTCCTTCAGTCCCTGCTGCATGTCCCGCAGGACGTCCTTGGGCTGCCGGGCTGGTCCGTTCTGTGGCCCCATGAGGAAGAAGAGAAGCAGATCAGTTTCAGGAACGTGTAAATGAAGGAGGAGGTCTCGTCGCCATAGCGACTAACCAGCTGCTGTCCCACCTGCTCGATCTCCTTCAGCTTCTTGTGGTAGTGCTCCAGCTTCTTGTGCAGGTGGGCGATGGTCTGTGCGGATTTCTGGTTCTTCTTCTCAAACACTTGCTTGATGCGGGACGCCTGCTGCTTGTCGGCGTTGTGGGCCAGCTTCAGGTACTCGGCCACGTTGTCGTCGCGGGCCTCCTGCTCCACCCGGATCTGCTCCGTCACCTTCAGGATCTTCTGCTGCAGGTGGTCCATCGCGGCTCGGGTCCTCTGCGGCTCGCTGGACCCCGGGCACTCGCCGCCGCTCGCCGCCGCCCCGGCCGCCGCCGCCGCC
>BJFM01004445.1:0-15587 GCA_016586285.1 Arothron firmamentum | reverse complement strand
CAGACAGTGATTCATGGCTGACGTGATCAACTTTAATTTGTTTCGGACTCCCGATATCTGTGGGAATAATTGTTTCTGTTAGATCTGAAAATTGATGCCATATCAGACCAGACTTAAACTTTTAGACACTAACAAATCAGGCTACAGTGTAACCTCTGTGACAATTACAAATTGATTAGTAACAGAAGGTTTCTCACTTAATTTTGAAATTAATTTAACTCACTTGTGTAAGCCTGTGTCAAGGCCGGTTTACTTATTTTTCCATCCACAAACTCTGCAGAAACTTCCAAAGCGTAGCATGTCCCCACCTCCAGATCAGTGACAGTGATGTTGGTGTCTGTCGTTCTTGATTTCAGCACAATTTGCTGCCCTTTGCGACAGGTCACAGTGTAGTTCTTGACTTCTCCAGCAGGGGGAGTCCAGCACACAGACAGAGAATTGTGGCTGATGTGACAAACTCCAATTTGTTTCGGACTCCCGTCATCTGTGGGAATAATGGTTTCTGTTAGGTCTTGAAATTGAAGCCATGTCAGATCAGAATTTAACTTTTACACATTAACAAATCAGGCTACAATGTAACCTCTGTGACAATTACAAATTGATTAGTGACAAAGTTTCTCCCTTAATTTTGAAATTAATTTCACTCACTTGTGTAAACCCGTGTCAAGGCTGGTTTACTTATTTTTCCATTCACAAATTCAGCAGAAACTTCCAGAGTGTAGCACGTCCCCGACCCCAGATCTGTGACAGTAATGTAGGTGTCTGTTGTTGTCAAGATCTGTACAATTTGCTGCTCTTTGCGACAGGTCACCATATAGTTCTTGACTTCTCCAGCAGGGCGAGTCCAGCACACAGAGAGTGAATCATGGCTGACCTGATCAACTTTAATTTGTTTCGGACTCCCAACATCTGTGGGAATTATGGTTTCTGTTAGGTTTGGAAATTGCTGCCAATAATCCCAAAAATTCAACTTTCAGTCACTAACAGATGAGGCTACAGTGTAACTTTTGTGACAGTTCATAACAAATTGATTAATAACAGAAAGTTGCTCATGTTAGGGTTGAATTAATTTCACTCACTTGTGTAAGCCTGTGTCAAGGCCGGTTTACTTATTTTTCCATTCACAAATTCAGCAGAAACTTCCAGAACATAGCACGTCCCCGGCTCCAGATCTGTGACAGTGATGTTGGTGTCTGTTGTTGTTAACTTCTTCACAAATTGCTGCTCTTTGCGACAGGTCACAATGTAGTTTTTTATTTCTCCAGCAGGGGGAGTCCAGCACACAGACAGTGAATCATGGCTGATGTGATCAACTCCAATTTGTTTCGGACTCCCAACATCTGTGGGAATAATGGTTTCTGTTAGATCTGGAAATTGAAGCCATGTGAGAACAGAATTTAACTTTTACACATTAACAAATCAGGCTACAGTGTAACCTCTGTGACGATTACAAATTGATTAGTGAAATAAAGTTTCTCACTTAATTTTTAAATTAATTTCACTCACTTGTGTAAGCCTGTGTCAAGGCCGGTTTACTAATTTTTCCATTCACAAATTCAGCAGAAACTTCCAGAGTGTAGTACGTCCCTGCCTCCAGATCTGTGACAGTAATGTAGGTGTCTGTTGTTGTCAAGTTCTGCACAATTTGCTGGCCTTCGCGAAAGGTCACCATGTAGTTCTTTACTTCTCCAGCAGGGGGAGTCCAGCACACGGACAGTGAATCATGGCTGACCTGATCAACTTTAATTTGTTCCGGACTCTCGACATCTGTGGGAATAATGGTTGATGTTACGTTTGGAAATTGCTGCCAATAATCCCAAAAATTCAACTTTCAGTCACTAACAGAAGAGGCTGCAGTGTAACTTTTGTGACAGCTCATAACAAATTGATTAATAACAGAAAGTTGCTCATGTTAGGGTTGAATTAATTTCACTCACTTGTGTAAGACTGTGTCAAGGCCGGTTTACTTATTTTTCCATTCGCAAATTCAGCAGAAACTTCCAGAGTGTAGCACGTCCCCGGCTCCAGATCTGTGACAGTAATGTTGGTGTCTGTTGTTGATTTCTTCACAATTTGCTGCCCTCCTTTACAACAGGTCACCGTGTAGTTCTTTACTTCTCCGGCAGGGGGGGTCCAGCACACAGACAGTGATTCATGGCTGACGTGATCAACTTTAATTTGTTCCGGACTCCCGACATCTGTGGGAATAATGGTTTCTGTTAGATCTGAAAATTGGTGCCACTTTAGGCCAAAATTTACCTTTTAGTCACAAACAGATGAGGCTACAGTGTTACTTTTGCAAACCTGTTAATGCCCATATTGAGGTTGCAATGCTTTGACGTCCATCTTCTGCGATCCTTTTGATGGTGAAAGTGTATTTGCCATCAGGATGGAGGTTTGGAACCTTCACAGTTTTGTAGTCCTCAAGAACCACTGTGCCGCCATGAGACCTAGATGAGTAATCTATCTGCAGTTTGTAACCAGCAGAGGTGCTGGTCAGCGGCAGAGCAAGAGTGACAGAGTCCTGCTCAACACTCAGGACTCGGACTGCCTCTTGTGGAGGAACACCTGTGAAGAGAGCAGCATGTTTGAACAGCACATATTCATCCATTTTCCTCCTGCTTTTCTCAGGCTGGTTCACCCTGGCCACGATTTATAGGGTATTAAGATTTCTGCATACTTCGACAGAACGGCGCTGGTGAAACAGCATTTCCTCCTTCACAAGGTGTTGCACCGGATGGTTTCGAGAACTCCATTTTATCAGAGAAAATAAATTCGTTAAACAGTAATCTTTGATACAGCGTCTTGATTATTCTATTTTTTCTTATGTGGGCACTTAAAAACTTACATCCATGTTCCAGGTTTCCATTTCAGCAGATCAGCACTTCTGGATCACGCCACGATTTTTAAAATCCACATTTACCGGCCTCGCTGGTTTCATAAGATGACGTTCCGTCCAAAGTCTGACTGACAACAACGATGGCGGACAAGTCAGGTGAAATAAAAACAGCCAAACAGTGTTTTTAGCGAAGGGTCTTTTAGGGAAAAAAAGACTCTTTGTAAGAGCAGCTCATTCAAGGCATTTATTTTCTTTGCAGTCAACTGTGACAGAAACATTTTGGACTCTGGCTGAAGTCACACACAATTTTGTTTTAGGATTAACTGGCAATGTGAACTGGAAATATTGCACAACTGGTTTAAAGTTAACCCTTTGTTGGCCTCTTTGTTTCATATTAATGACCTGCGTTCAAGCTGTTTTTTAGTGGCCATAAGAGAAAAAAGAATGCCACATTGTTGTAAACAAACAAGGTCTTGATATTTCTGTTTACTTGAGAATATTCTACAATTTGTGCTGTGCTTCTGATCTGGGAAACATTAAAGAAACTCAAAAGATTTTGGATGCATTACCGTAAGGGAAACAAACTCACTGGCTGTTAAAATTGTATTTGCACAAAGCTGCTCGTTGAACCAAAAGGCTTTGTTTTCAATTTCTCTCCTACTTTTTTCCCCCGATGCTCAATGGTGTGCAATATCAATCATCAACACAAGAGGGAGGCGTTGTACTCCCCTAGAGGCATCGCGAGAACGTGCAGTTGACGTGTACGTGGGCTGAAGTTCGGATATTTAGACCGCACCGTGCGGCACTACTTCCGGGTCACATAAAAAATGGTTAAATGTAATGTTATTTGAAACCACCGTTTAGAAAATTTATTTCTCTAAAGTTATTCTGAAAGGTAAGCTGTTGAAATTTTGACTAAACGACGTATTTAAAAACACGCGTACACGTTACTGTAATAATACAGCAATTGAAGATGTGTTCAATGTATTAGCCGGCGTTAGCCACAGGTAGCGTCTTGTCTTTGGATTCAGGAAAGTGTTCTTTCATTGCAGGTACAAAATTAAGTCTTTTCTTTGTTTTTTGGATATAAAGCTTAAAAATGTCAGAAGACGGCTAATTGTAGACGACTGCTGTTATATTTTCTCTGTGCGCATTAACAATGTTGTTGCAGATGCTTGTAATGTTGCAGTTGTTATTAGCTCTGTTTTTATCATACATATATTTATATAATATCGTTTTTTATATTTCTATTTTATATCTGAATTCATTCAGGACCACATTAAATTGAAATATTTTTAGATTATGGAATATTTGCTCCTTAGTTAGGACGTCTTACTTGATTTTGATACAAACGCATAATTTGATTGTGACTGTTCAGGTTTCTTGGTTCCCCCTCAGCTGGTGATTAAACCCAAAATCTAGTCCAAAATCTCAGGAAACGTGATGGAGCCACGGAACCCGGGAATGTCTACTGTCCTACAGTCTGTGCCGTTACATGCAGAGTCCACCCCGGTGGCTGTGGAGATGGACCCAGTGGAATATACCCTTCGGAAGCGCCTACCACGGAAGCTCCCGAAGAGGCGAAACGACGTGTATGTCAACATGAAGACGGATTTCCGAGCTCAGCTGGCACGCTGTCAGAAGCTCCTGGAAGGAGGCGGCCACAGGGAAATCTGCGTTCACGGCCTGGGTCTGGCCATTAACAGGGCCATCAACATTGCCCTCCAGCTGCAAGCCAGCAGTCAGGGGGTGCTGCAGCTGGCGGCAAACACCTCCACGGTGGAGCTTGTGGACGATCTGGAGCCCGATGACCCCGATGAAGCCAGAGAGCCCATGACACGTACACGCAACAACTCCGCTATTCACATTAAGGTTTTCTATCCAGACCCTCAATGATGTGGAAGTCTGTGAAGAGAGGTCCTATATAAATAGACGTTTTGTTCCCCCATAACCCCAGAAGCAGAGAAGAGTGAAGGGGACCATCATTGGTGATGATCCTTAATGGAGCTGCTCCACCTCGCACAATATTTGATTCAGTTCAAGTTTCATGTTGCATGCCTTAAACGCATCAGCTATGTTTGCCATTCTGAAATCTCAGTGTGATGGTGATGTAGCCATGGCTGTGCCAGATGTAATCGTTTAAGTGTCTTTAATGTAAAGTCCTATATTGTGGAGCTCACAGGTGAAATGGGTTTATAATATAAAAATATTTAGAATGAAGATTGTTTAAAATTTCAAACTGTTATTGTCGTAGTCGTCCACTAGATGTCAGTAGTTGTAGTTTGGTTACAAGGCTTTTGAATTTCTTGTGGCTGTACTTTTTTTTTTCACAAAAAATGTGCATTTGTGGGAATGTGAAGTAGACTTTGAGCATGTTATTTTGCTGTTCTTGAATAAAAATGTCTCATTCACTTTGACTAATCGAGCTCATTAACTCTAAAGATGTGAGCAAGACAGAGATAATGAACAAAGTTGACACACTTCCCCTTGTTGTGTTTCCATCCATCGTATCTTCACCCAAGAAAAATATTTGGCATTTTAAATAGCAAACCATACAGTGATGGGACAAACCAAGTCAGAAACAACAGGAAACAAAACATGTACAAACATCCTCAAAACGTCCTCCAGTTGCAACAAGACGTAAAAGTAAGAGGAAAAAACAAGGAAGAAGACTGAACTAGTCTCAAGTTCCCAGGGCAAACTAATCGCCTGAAATGCAGTCTGATGGAGCGAGGAAACAGCATTGGCGTCAGATTCTGCTATACTTTGTGACACAAAATGGCATTTTCCCACGAAACGTAGCCTCCCTCACCAATCGCATCATCTGAGTGATTATATAACCGTCTTTAACAAAACAGCACGAGCCCAACTGACACACAAAAAGTTGCGAAAAGTACAAAAGTGTATAAATATCCGCATTACAAAATTATTCAAATAAAAAAGAAGTGAGTCATGCTTTGGTGGGACAGGTGTTACACATTTCAGGCTCGTGGATGAAATGCTCGCTTTTGCTGCCCCCTACTGTCCCTGTCACAACCTCGCCGGCCTTAAATTTCCACATGCGAGTGTTGGCTTTGTTGTTTTTGTTGTTTTTTTTTCCTTTGTTTTTTCACTGAAGAGGTTAATATCGGGTGAGATTCCCGGGAAACAGATAATGCGCACGCGTGCAGTCTTAAATGCAAAAGTACATTCACACACAAAGTGCAAGTGAGTGCCAGTAGAACAGCTACAGGAGCAGTGCTTCCCATTGGGTTAACTCTGATCAGAATGTGCTTCTCCATATCCGTGATTCTACATTCAGGTGCTTTCGCGTCCCGACGGACCGTCCTTTTTTCCTTTGTTCGCCCCCGCCTCTCCTCAGCGTGAGGACGCCTGTCTTCCTCTGTTCTCCCCACTACCAGCCGACAGCCTGCGGTTTGACCGGCGTCACGTCCCTCCTTTGCCCTTTCAGAACCACTATCTTTCCCCCGTTGTGGAAATGCCAGCCGGCATCAGCTGACATCTTGCTGACAGGCCTGCGCGTCCAGGAGGAGGTGGCGCACTTTGCCTCGCAGGAAGTTGACGTGGACTTGAAGCAGCTCCACCGCCAAGGATACCCGCCACGTTCCCTCTATCTCCGTGGCATTGGCTGGCGGGGTAAATTCCTAAAGAAGACGAAGAGATAAAAGTAATTTCAAGAAGAGATCAGAAGAGGAAGACCTTATTGTACATAATGTGACAAAACTTGCTAAAATCCTCATAGGCCCCTCCCACTTCCATTGTGAGAGACATTTTTCCAGCTTCCTGCTTTGGCCACACCCATTCCATATTTCTAGCCAATCACGCAATACCTCTAAGAGACCAGAGGAGAAGTGAGTTCTGCCTGCATGCTGCTGAGAACAACCAAGAGTTCCCAAACCAGGGCTTTGAGAACTAAATAGTACCAGTCCGCACTGATTTGGACTGTAGCAAGGCGGTAGCTCCAACGGCTCACCTGGATGTTAAGGCTGCGCAGCACGGCGTTGACGCTGAGGAGGTTTCGGACAGAGTTGTCTATGTGGCTGTGCAGGGCCGTGTTGGTGACAGAAGTCCGTAGGAAGTTGAGGGCCTGCTGTAAGAGCCACAAGCCAGACTGCACCTCCTGGGCCTTCGTTAATGCCTTGCCAAAGAAAGTAAAATAAGTTACTGTAGTGCACAGACAAGCCGGGAATTAAACACAAACGCGCAGCGTTTTATTCTCACGTTTTCCTTCTCCCAGACGTCAAAATCCACTGTTGTTTGGGGAACAATCACGGACTGTGACAGCGTGCATCCCTCTCTACACGATCTCTAAAGAGAGTCAGAAAGAGTCGTAACATTAGCGTGTGCCAAACCTTTAGCGTCGTAGCGCTTTTTCCCCTTTCACCTTTCCCACCATTAACGCTCACCATGGCAGCTTCGGCGTCTTGGGCCTCCTTGATGAAATGGTTGAGGACTCTCAGGTCACAGATGGGTCTCAGAGGGGATGGTAGGCTTGGCTGGGTCCACTCCAACATGATCAACAGGAAGGCAAGCAATCCTGTGATCCCAGAAACACACACAAAAAAGAACAAAAGACACACACATATTAACGAGCACATTACATGACTATGTCTGTTTGGTTCACTTCCGGTCTTTGGCTTGCGGGCTAGTCCCCCTGCATTCACACGTTCGTTTTTAAGAAGGTGAGACACCTAAAGGCATCCCAGACGAGCTAAGCTAAAACAAGTATGCTTCTCTCACAGTAGCATTTGCTAGGGGCAAGAAGCGCTTACTCGACAGCTTTGTTTTAATTGCTGTCTGCTCCACTCTGTAGAAGTTTACGTACAAATTAATCACCTCCTTCGAGGAAGCACTGCACAACAATGCTTTCATTATAATAAGCATTGTTTTAGTACTGTGGGTTCTCCATGTGACATTCCGATTTCCGAACAGAAGCTGCTGTCACCACTCCAATGCAATGATGACAAAATGCCGTTTGTGCTAACTTTATTTAGAACAGGGTTGCGTAACCAGGTCCTTATTCAGTTCTAGTTTCTAAGCATCCCGCCACACAGAGCATGGAAGCACGGACGCTAACGCTAACCCTTGTAGAGTTTGCGGATCACGAGGACATCGAGCCGTCGGTTCCGCGCTGAATGCGCCCTTCCAAGGCGGGTGATCTTCCTGCCGTTCCCGCTTCAGATGCGAGGCAGACCTTGAACTCCCAGAGGGGGTCGCGCTGACTCTGAACGCTGCACCGAGTGCCAGCGAATAATGTCAAGAATGAAAATACCGCGACCAGCAGTCCGCTGACCCTCGAAGAGGTCAAAGGTATAATCCGCTTAAACTCTCTGCCCTGTTTTTGCCCCGCACGTCCTGCGGGGGCGGCATTTTACAACGCGTACAACCGCCCATGCCAATAAGTTTGACTCACACTTCTGTCAACCCTGTGTGCAAACAAATGGACAACCGCTTTGGCAACAGAGCCGCTTTTAATTCAAAGAACGCATCAAGATATAAATGAATATATGGATACCAAAAAAAAGTTGCCTGATCTGTCCAGTTAGGGGTAATGGTTTGGCCAGCTGACAGATCATGCTCAACTTTTGGGGGCATGCTTTTCATTGACCAACAACCCATCGTGTATTTGTACGCCACAGTAGAGATGGAGCATGCTTTTTTTGGTTTATGTTTTTGGTGTGCAATATATATATATATATATATATATATATATATATGGCGTCAAGATTGTCTTTAAGTGCATTACAGAGCCCCAAACAAGCAAAAGCAGGAAAAGAAAAAGAATCCCTTTTATTAAGAAGAAACCTTGAGCAGAACCAGGCTCATATGAGCCACGTAGGGCAGCACATTATTATTATTTCACATTATTATAAAACTGTTATTTCACATTATAAATAACAGTTTTAATGATGCCCCCAGCAGCCAGACAGATTAATGATTCGGACTCTGATCTACCTGAGGTCATGGTATGTTACCAAACGCAAAGGCCGCATAATTGCACTCTTTCCTCTGATGTGTCATTTCCTATAACATGCCCGCTTTGCTGGATAAGTGTGTGATTCTGCATGGGGATTACGTGTGACCCTTTCACCTCCACCAGGGCCTACGTGAGAATGCACGAATCTGAACTGTGTGTACACTGACGTTGGCTCTCTTTCTCTCTCTCCCTCTCTCTCTCTCTCTCTCTCTTTATCTCTCTCTCTCTCTCTCTCTCCCTAAACGTTCTCACCAAGGTGGTGGAATTTGCAATCCAGGACTATCGCCAAGCGCTCCGCTGCCAAAACCATGTTGCTATTTTAAATTGGAAGCTGTGGCCCACAAGTGGCAGCGCGGCGGGCTTCACCCCAGGTATGTGACAGATGCTTTCTAAAGGTGGGCCGTGAGCACACGTGAGATGATGCCTTGGACAATGTGCTATTTCAACCAACCGCTCGCTGAGAAGATAAAGTTCACACTCCAGAATAGCTGCTTTTAAATGCCTCGCAGCCTCCTTCAAGCACGTTTTCCGTGACCAGCTGCAGAGTTGGACCAAATGAGCTGCAATCAGATGACCTTCCTGCTTGCCTGCCACAGCCGAGGGCATTTAACCATTTCTGCTGAAAGGGGCGTGCAGCGGTCGCCTGAACCACTGCAGTCAGCGCAACTCCAAACTGCTGTGTCATACTCCCGAAGACTGACAGACCGCACAACCTCCTCCTCAAAAGCACACGTTCTCTAGATCTCCACACAATAAACGACTAAAGCGCAGTTTCAGTCAATATACAACTCGTACTTGAGCCCTGAGATCTCGTGAGATGTGGAATTTGGCACAACTTTGCGCAAAGCACACAGACCCGGTCCAAGAAAACCACAGCTCAGTGCGTGCGCACGTTTAATAATCTCTGCCACAGATGCCTCTAAAATGCAATTCAAACCAGACAAACGGGCTGTAAAATATGAGAATCCTACTGCGCAAAATGTCACCCGAAATCTCCTGCAGGCGCACTTACCTTTACCCGTTTTCTGCAACATTCGCGATCAGGTGGCGCATCGTTTAAAAACATCGTGAAAGAATTTTCTCCACAAAAACAAGAACAAAAGGGGAAAACAAAAAAAAAAAAAAAGGAATTCACAGGGGGGGGGTTTTTTCGTTTTTTTTTTTCCTTTTTCTTTTTTTTTTGCAGTAACTCCACTCAAAGGCGCGGATCGGATCCTTCTTGTTTTACGCACCAACCCGTCGCGGTGCGCGGCGTCGCTGCCGCGTCCAGGCAGAGAGCTGCAGCAGCTGCTGGCGAGGACCGTCTCCCCACCAGACTTTACATCACTGCACTGCTTTGGCGAAACCTTTTATTTACTCCCCACAAAGGACATAGCGATAACGTGATAACCCGCATAGACAAGGAGACGCCTCTTTTTTTTTTTTTTTTACGCGCCGCGGCGAGCGATTAAACATCAACCCGTGCATGCAGACCCCACCTGTGAAAATAGACTAAAGGCAGTGTAGAGAGGGGGGGAAAACCATGACGGCTTGTCCATAACTCACTGGGAAACTCCATAGCGGTGTCCGCATAGCCCCTCTCAGGGTCCTCCTGGTTTGGCCCAGAGGTCCGTCTATTGCCCATTAATTAGAAACGAAGCTCTTTTGTGGATCTGCTACACTTATCCGGTAGGTGTTTCTGAAACCTATCCCGTTTGATTTTTTTTTTTTTTTTTTTAATTGATAACTTTGAAAATAAATACGCATTGTTTCTGCGATGACAATCGGGGCAACGTCCTTCCTTGAAAGCAAAAACAACCGCAACAAAAAATGCGTTCTTTCATTGTTATCAAAATAACAGTGTTTTCAGAAAGAAATTTGGCTTGGAGGGGGAAAAAAAGAGTAAATGAGACTGGTTGGAGACATCTGTTTACAGAACATTCTCGAAAGTGGTGGTGTAAATATTTACCAGAATCAGTTTTCCAAACCACCATGTGTGATGGCTACGGTGAGGTTAATTGTGCTGGCCGGTGGCATCCTGTTGTTTTTGGGAGCGCACACACATTATGGGGATGCTGAACTTATCCACTGCAGTTCACACACTATTTAATCACATGTAAAGGTTAGCTTAGGATGCCCGATCAACTGAATGTGGACATTTTTGGACTGCGGGCATTTAGGGAAACTAACCCGAGTGTTATTACATTACATATGCTTTCTTTGATAAAGGTGTGTTCTGTCTTTTCCACCATGTTCAGGTCAGTTTCATGAAGAGGGACATCTCATGATTGGCCCTACCCATAACACATTGGTGCAGTTTCAAACTACTCATGTCTTATGTCTGCGAAAGTAATTATGTTCCACCGTCCAGGCACAGATCTGTGGAAGTCACAAAAAGCCTTTCTTTCTTTCTTTCTTTCTTTCTTTCTTTCTTTCTTTCTTTCTTTCTTTCTTTCTTTCTTTCTTTCTTTCTTTCTTTCTTTCTTTCTTTCTTTCTTTCTATCTAACCCAAGATCACAGTGGCCTCCATCATTTTGAAATACGAGCAATTTGGAACGACCATGACTCTTCAGAGAGAAGCTTGTCTGATCTAACTGAACAATCCAGTGGAAAGCTGACCCCGATGGTCACTCTGGCTGAGCGCCAGAGATCCCTCCTAGGCTCCAGAAGGTCACCCATCTGGGTTTTATGGCAGAGGGGCCCAGATGGCTACCCCCTAAAAGCCCACCTGGAGCACCAAAGGGACGATTGAACTTTTTTTTTTTTTTTTTTTTGATTCGTCAATTTCCCATCGTCTGCTCACTACCGCACTACCGCAGGAACGCATGGCATGGACGTGGTTGGTCACGTCTGGATGTATACTTGCTGCTCAAATATGGGCAAATGTTGCAAAACGGACAGCACATAGTGACCCAAAACAGGTTGCAAAACCAACTTTTCAAGGCAAAGCAAACAGATTTTTCCTTAATGGCCTGGATAGGCTTTCGGTTGATGAAAGGGATTTTTGTTTGTTTTTTTGTTTTTGTTTTTTTTTTTTAATGTGTAATTGTTACAATTTCTCAATGAGATCCTTTTGTTTCGAGCCCATTCGTTGGCCTTGCTTGAATAGTTTTCTCTCAATAGGATGTCATAGCTGTGGAAGACAACTCTACGGGACTACCAGGGATTACATATATATTAATTCCATCCTGTGCACGTGTTGATATCCTCTGTCCTCACCATGACCCCCCTCAACACCCGACTTTTGAGCCAAAACAAAGGAAATATTGAACTTTCCAGGAAGTCCTTAAAGCCCTTTCTGGAGCTCCAAGCACTTTCCAGGGGCCACCGGCGGCTCCTCCATCGGATGGGAGGCGCGGCCAGCGTCTGTGTCGGCATTCCCAGGGTTCAACACTCACTTATCAGCTGACATAGATACTGTAAATTCACTGGCACAGATACCTGGAAATGCCGATAAACAGTTGCAGAACACGTTGGCGTGTTTGCTTTTTCATAAGCATGTCGGTGCTTCATGTATGGCATGGATGCACACGTGTGCACACGTGCAAAGAGCACGGGATCTCAGCGAAATCTATATAAAGGCTGCGGGAGTATTAGAGCTGGTATTACAATATACATTACAACCATGAAATTGTTCCTGTAACAAATGCTTTTAGCCAAGAACGTGACATCCAATAAGAGGACGATTGCATTAAAGTAACCAGATTAATGGTGTCAAATCGACGCCATTTGTAAGTTCACACTGCACGATCTATATCTTCCCAGTCCCCCCTCCACTCTCTTTTCCCCCCCCAATATTTCATGGTCACCACCGTTGTAAACTTAAAACAGTGTTTACAGATTGTCGCACTGTGTGCTCAAAGGGCTGTTTGCTTATGTCTGAGCCAATGAAACGCGGCGCGAGCGGCGAGGGAGACGAGGTACGTGCTTGCGAGCCATGCTCCGCGACCGTAGCAGGGGGGACTGGGGTGGGGTGGCTGGTGGGGGGCCGGGGGATGTGCGGGGGCTGGGGAGTCCAGTCACACTGACTCCTTGGATGGGACGGAGGTATTCAGAGGGGGCGGTGGTGGTGGTGGTGCAAGCAGTGCAAAAGTGGGGATGAACACAAATACACTTTCCCTGTGCCTCACCGACTCGCTGATAAACAAACTCATGCGCCATTGCTACATTTGTGTGTGTGTGTGTGTGTGTGTGTGTGTGCGCGCGCGCGTGTGTGTTTGGCGTTCCCCATCCAGGTCTGGCCCCCAGCCAGCAAGGTCTACTCCTGTGGCGCGACAGAAGACAGGAAGCTGACACAGAAGAATAGGGGGGACTGACTGCGAGGGATGCCGGAGACAAGGCGGGTGCCGAGACAGGAGACACCAATGACGTCGGATGTTAGCATTTCAGCTTGCGGGCATTGTCACAATCGATGTCGAAGTTGGGTCAAGACATTAATGAGATGAACTTTTTTTTTTTTAACCTTAAAAAAAAACCTGAAGGGTTAAATGACAAAAATGTGCCATTTCTGAAAAAGAAAGTTTGATGATATTAAGATAAACACGATGGAGACATGTTATGTTGTGGATTTTAATGTTTTTTGTTGACGCAAGGGGACAAAAATGCTGCAAAATTAAAGCTACAGTGCAATTAAAGCGCCTCCACTGTTTTGAAGTAAATATATTGTCCACAAAACAAAGAGCAGCACAATATCATCTACTGCACAAATACCTGTAAATGTAAATCCAAAGCCAAATTACAGAAAAATATCCAATCCTAACACTTTCTACTTGAAAGTAAATATACATTTGCTAATATTGGAGTAAAGTCAGCACCAGAAGCTCTGATTCTACGGCACGTGTGTTGCGGACGTCCTTTAAAGCTATATATTCGGTTTAGAGCTGCCTTATACTCGGACCTCCTGTTATCCAGTAGACCTTTCATTGCCTGTCATTTGCAGCGCGCACACTTTCACTTCTCTTGGCCGACACGTGCACACGACGACTTCCTCTCTCCCTTAGCGGCGATATGGAGCAAAAACGTGCCCCCCCGTCCAAGAGGTCCTGTATCACCATTAAACCTTCGGAACACCCCACTGTCCCCTTCTGAGTGCAACAGATCAAAGGCTACACAACCCTCCCCGGGACAGCCACATGTCCACCCTGAAGACTGAAAGAAAAGGGAGTCCCACGGAGGCCCCACAGCCGGAGAACCAGAATCCATATTGGTTAGCACGGAAGGCCCCAAGGCCTTGCAGGCCCGAGATCCACCGTTAGTCAGCTGATCGGGTGCCACGTACCTTTTTTAAAGCAAACTGTGGCTCCTGGACTGAAATGAGTTTTGACGCCACTGCCTTAAATGATCAACCTTTTGGAAAACATGGTTATCGACCAAGAGGCACTGGTATGGTGTAGCCTATCACTTTCATTCATTCATACAGCTCATAGCAAGTTGTAATTTTGAGATATTTCGCCAACAAATTGGCTTTTGATGAGTTTGTTTTGTTTGTTTTTTTAAAATAGTATCATACAGACAGGCCAGTCCTCTCTTAGATGTGTGTGAACGGCTAAAAACCTTATTTATCATTTTATACAGCAACACTCATGGAAATTTTCTGGAAATTGTCTTAAATGGAAGGAATGTGTCCAGTATTCTGTAATATAACTCGTCGTCTACAACCACAGAAGGAGGTGAATGCTGACTTTCAGCTATTCCATTCATTTAAAAAAAAAACAAACAAACTCTGGTGCAAGTTGTGGTCATACTAAACCTTTGGACAAAGTGGAAAAAGTACTGCGTTCCAGAAAGCTACACATTTTCCTGTCATGTTTCCTCCCATGGGACAGGAGCTGTGACATACAATGGTGTTTATTTTACCGCGATATTGTAGGTTCTATTGTACTTCTTTAACCGCTTTGTGGAAGGTCCTCGTGCGTTTGAGGCTGACACCTGCGCGTGGGTTAGGTTTCAAAGATAAGTGCAGTTGGATGCACGAGGTTGGGACAACCATTGCTATCCATTTGACCCTGTCACCTTTGTTGAACCTATGACTGACCACTTTGTTTTGGCATGGAGACATCCTCAGGCAACAGGATCTGGCAGCCATGCTGGCATCCACTAAGGTGCCAAATGATTTGGACAACAAGCCATTATCTCGCCCTTTCCATGCTTGATTGCCATATTTGAAATAAAGCAATCAACGCGTGACGGAGGTGCAAACAACCAGCTGAAAAGTTGGCGCAGTCACTGCTAAGGAATGAGAGGAATGGCCTTTTTAACCTTTTCTGCTAGGTTAAAGTCTAAATAAGGTACAAATCTGGGGGATTTGTGAAGCTGGTGTGTGTATCCATGTTTGTGGACCTCTAAAAAACCACTTGAAGGTTCAAGATTTCAGGCACAATCCAATCTAATGGTATAATAAATGGCTCCATTGTGGCCCCTGGCCGGACACAGGGCAGTGTCTCCTTCTGTGGTGCTTCAGCTTCATGATACAGATGCTCACGAAGGCACCTCATAGCCTAGAATCTGTCCTAGCAAGTTATTTTATATCGTATGATGACCGTTCACAGTGGGCCTGGAGGTCAATTTCTGGCTTCGTATATGAAGTAAATACGACTTAATGATAATTATCACCAAACTTCACAGAAAATAATCAAGAATCTAGCGACATTTTATTCATATTATTTCAAGCAAGTTTTTTCCAGATGTTTACACATTGTATAGTCAATAACAGCAAATTCAAATGGTCATTTTGCTTCTGTTGACCTACAAGGTCCTCAGAGGCCTAGCCCCATCCTACCTGGAGGAGCTAGT
>BJFM01004444.1:83753-100207 GCA_016586285.1 Arothron firmamentum | reverse complement strand
GGGGGGGGGGGGTCCTGGTTCTTCTTGCTACGGCATTAAAACGTGCTTCGTGAGTCACCTTTTTTTAAATATTCTGAGGGTTTGTTGAAGTCACGCGTGTGCGCCATGCGTGGCTTGGTTACAAACGCAAAAGTTAGGTGTCCCTGAACGCGCCACGACGCCTGTCATTGCTGCCAGTTCCAGGTCGTTGAAAGAGCTGCCAGGAACTCAGCCTCATGAGGAAAAAAAACCTGGAAAAATGTCTGAGAAAAATGTTAACAAAGGAAAATTCTTTAAAAAATAATAATAATAATAACACCTCAGAAGGTACGACTGTCAGCTGTTCTGTCTCCTCCTGTAGTTTATTTACAGAAACCTTTTTTCTTTATTCGGGGAAATTTATTTTTACACGCTAAAGTTTATTTCCAGGCGGAGGAAAAGAATAGAAATATTCCCTTTGCAAAGAGCAGCTGATGTTTAGCATGAAGCGAGGCTGCTGCTGCTGCTGCTGCTGCTGCTGCTGCAGCCGCAGCCCTGTTTCCTGTCTGCTGCAGCAGGCCTCCAGCCCTGACAGCCCACCAAAGAAAAAAGGGAAAAAAGTTGGTGGCAGGGCGAGGCTTGTCTCGGTCGGTTCCTGCCTGCGAATCGGCTCCCAGGATCCCGGCCGAACCTCCGCAACTGTCACCGTCGGCGGCTCCATGTTGAAGTTTTCGGGTCCGGACTGTCAGAACTGCGCGCACAGTTAGCCCACGGACACGCGCTTACGTCTACACGCACGCACGCTTCTACGCACGCCGCGCTGTCGCCTGATTTGCACCGACGCAGGTCATTCCAGGTTAGGTCCTGGCGGCGTGTCCCCCCCCCCCACCACCACCTTCAGTCCCGCCGAACGGAGCTCGACCCCGGCTGCAGCAGAGGCGGAATGCGCGGGCACCGGGGCGCCCAGTGACCGGAGGACTCCTGCTCCGCCTGGCTGATGCGGTAAGAGCCATTTTTTTCTGTGGTGTTCTGACAGCAGCCTGAGCTCTGACAGCCTCCCACGGAAAACTGCGCGCCTGACAGCGGTGCGCCCAGGTGCAGGTCCGCGTCAGGGCTCGTGTTCCACGGTTCCGCGTTGACGCGGTTCTGTGATTGACGCCCTCCGGTCTCCACCGAGCTGCCTTCACATTTGCGCTCCGGGGCTTTTGCAGCTCGGACCGGCGGACGCTTGGTTCTGGGCCGAAGCGGACTTGGATCTTTCCAGAATCAGCGCGACCTCTGTGGGAATTCGGGGAACATTTTTTCCCCCCCCTATTCGATTGCTGCAAAATTCCAAACTTTTAAAGAGTTAAAAGCGCCGTCTGAGGCCCAGCGATCTTTTAAAACGTCGTGAAAAATCAGGAATTTAATTAAAAGTCACCTTTGGATTAAATTTGCGACACACTTGAGCTGAGCCGAATTAAAGTCCACCTCCAGATAGTGAGACTCGGGCTCAGATATTAATGTTTTGGGGGGTTTTTAGTTGATATATTTTGTTTTCTGTCTTAAACTGGCTTGTTGTTGACTGGAGGTTCCGTCAGCAGACTCTGCGCTGGGAGAAAACCAGCGCTTTTTTTTTTTTTTTTTTTTCAGTTGGTTACTGGGCTCCAGTTTGGATTTCTCCATCTACCTCAAGCATCTCAGCAGCTTGGAGTAACGCATCTCGAGGCTCCTGCGGCCTGGAATCTGGTTCAGAAATGCGTTTTAAGGCGGATTATCGGCGTTGCTCTGATTTGGGCCACCGTCAGCTCCTCTGACCCCTCCGTCAGCATCTGGCTTTAAAAAGTTCACATGCTTGAGTTTGTGGCGAGTTTTTTACAGTTTGAGCAGCTTTTACCCGAGAGTCCTTCCCTTCTGAACAGAAAATAACAGTTGATCGTAGCCTGGCTCACCTGCGTGACAGGTGAGAGCATGGAACGATGCCTTCAGGGACTGTCAGAAAATGGTGGCACAGCGAGTGTTTTTTAAATTTTAAATCATATCCCAGAATTTGGAATGATATTTAAATTATGTTAAAAAGGCAAGGAAATTTACATATTTTACCCTCTTCTGTCTGTCCTGCCCGCACATGGGTTATTATGCGTTTGCGTCTCATTTCAAATAAATGTTAATACGTTGCAGCATCCGGGCCTCCATGCATGATTTTCTTCTCCTAAATATGAGGAATTCACCTCTCAGAGAATTTAAAAAAAAAAAAAAATTCCTAACAAACGCGTCAGTGAATTCCTCCACGGTATTGCATCATGCAACGGAGGAATGTTCAAGGAGTCCGTGAAGGCAGCAGCGATCCCCAAGTTGAGGGCGTTCCAGGTCGCCCGTGGGAGTCTGTGGACAGGCTAAGCTAACGCTAGCATGGCTGAAAATCTGTGGTTTGTGTTTTAATGCCTCTGGCGGGTAGAGCCAGCGTGGATGTGCTGACATTTTAATGTGTTGGAACTTGTTAGCATGGTTTGAAAGCTGGGAACTCCCCGCCCTGTTATCTCATTGGCAGTATTAAACATGAGATGAGGCTTGTGTTCCGTGCTGATTAAGGCCTTCATTTGAGTCCTAAAGTAAAAGAGACCCGGGGCATATTAGCGAAATTACAGCATTTACTCTCATTGTTAAATCCTATAATTAGATGAAAACAAAATAAGACATTCCTGCAGCTTTTATAGCTCTGGTGGTGGTTTAGCTGAAAAAAGTTGGAATAACGGCTACCGAATATTGGATTTGGTTTGTTTTTCCATCTCTCCTGCTGACATTGACCTTTGGCCCCCCACCGAAGTCCAATCTGTTCAGCCTTGAGCCAGTCATTTGATTACATATTTAAAGAATGCGGTTTTCTGGTGCAAGAGATCAGCATGGGAGATGACCTCCGACCTCAGGTTAGAAGCCTGAGTGCTGACTTTAAACCCCCGAAAATTCAGAAATCTATTAAAAAAAAAAAAAAAAAAAGGCTGAGCTCACAGTTGTGAGATGAACGTGCGTCACCGTTTCACCGGCTCTAATCTGACACCTGATCCAGGCCTCCAAGACCCTCGTGACTGTCAGAGTGTGTGATGTTGGTTTGAAAGTGTGTGATGTTGGTGTCCGGCCACTGTACCAAACTGGTTTCCAGGCCTGACGCCTCCTCCTTGCTCGGCGAGACGCGGCTATAAGGAACTCATTCCGCGCTAACAGCAGCGACTGGCGGGCTCGTTTAGCTCATTACGTGCTAACAGAACCGTCGTCGGAGACGTTTCCTTCCATTTCTGGCACCACGGTGGGTCTTTGTGGGCCCTCCAGGCAGAACTGGGTGGCGTCACAGATGCACCTCCAGTCTGCTGGAAAATCAGCTCGTGTTACACCCCCGAGGCTCGGATACGTGTGGAGGAAAGGATATTCTTAAACTGGACATTAAATGGAATTAGCCCAGCGGAGGATCCTGACATGCGATCCTCAGGAAGTCGTCATGTGACTGAGATAAGATATGATTGGTCGTAAGCCGGGACTGAGGAACGGGCTCCGTGTTGGCCTGGTGTTTACGAGGACATTCGGCTATTTTGGTTGACAGAAGAAAGCCCACGTGCTCAGTGTTAGCGTTCAAAGAATGAGCCTTTTGTGGTGAGGATGGGGGGGGGGTGCAGTCTTACATGTTGGGCTTCGGAGTCACCCAGCCTGAAGTGGGTTTTTTTGGGAAAACTGTGAGTTCCGGTTGATATCTGGTGGGAGCGTTAGCTAGCCGCTAGACGTAAACAGAAGACCAACGTCTCAGGAGGGCTCGTCTGTGACCGAAGCCACCGTGGCTCAGGTGGTGAAGCGGTTGCCCAGGTGACCTGGAAGGTTTATGGGTATGGATGTTGTTCTGGAGTGACCTTGAGCAACGAGGGCGTTTTTTGTTGAGCTGTTGTTATGAAATCATCTGGCAGCAGGAAACAGTCCAATTTCTTTCGATTCTGCTTGTGTGTTTGTTTAATCAGAACAAACTTGAGATGAAACGTGTAAAAATCAAGAGCAGTGCCTTGATCAAAGCCACAGTTTTCATGGACGCATCAAAGCTGTTTTACATTAAAAAACACTTTTAAAATCTCACCAGATTATTAAAATTTGAGAGGTCACACATGAAGCGGAGTTCCGACTGAAGCTAGAAAACCTAAAATCTAAACTAACACAGAGGACTGGGGGAAACTCATCAAATTAGATCAAAGCAAATTTCCCTTTTTTTGTGAAATCAGTCATTTTCTGCCTGGTGTAGCCGGAGCAGGGGGAATTGGAATCCGCCCGTCAAACCAGCCTGGAGTCTCAGGTGGTGGAGGACCCGGCGGTGTGGCGTCCATCTTGATTTGTGGTAGCGGTCCGGGTAAACAGCAGTTAAACGGGCTGTTTCTTATCTTACCAGCGCAGGTCGGTGGAGGCAGACCACTCCTGGCTGCTGGATCCATCGCAGCGTGACATTTGCTGTCCCCAAGAACCACGCTCTTTTGTGACCTTCGTGGAGTCGGTGGTCGGTGCACGTTCTGCTGAGTTTTGGCCGAGTGCCCCTGAAGCATACTTGCTCCACCCAGTTTATCACGAGCTGCTACCCTTGTGTCTCCTGAAGATTCCGTCCCGCTGCGGCTTCAGTTTTACACACTCGACACCAAAATGTCACATTTTGACTGCTCTGTTTTCCCGTTTTTACGCTAATTTTAGATGTTCCGGGCCGGTTACGTAAACGACGGGGACGTCCTCTGTAGTTCAGCTCGGCACGACTGTGGATGTTAGACAACAGGAGTGAAAGGGAGCTTCTTTGGCTGCTCTCAGGATGGCAGAGCGCACTCACGCCTCAGATACCAAGGTCTTCAGCAGCAGTCTGTGCTGGGGACGTAGCAACATGCTAACTGGGATCCTGCTAACATACGTCGGTACAAGTCATCCTATTTTGATGGAAACATCAAAGCTGCAGTCCAGATGTCCTGGTGTCTCCTACATGTATTCAGACATATTAAATGAGCCAATATTATCAAACAGTCTCTTTAAACAGAGTTAGAGTTATTAAAGCAGAAACTCCAAACTGGTTCTCATCGAAATTAAAAGCACTTTTTTTTTTTTTTTCAGGTGGAGCTCCGGGCTCCGTTGCATGAAATGAGTGAGCTGTGACTGCTAAAAGGGGTTCTGTCTAAATAATGATTCTTACATGCTTAATTGAAAAGAGAAAAAACTTGTTTTGACTGCTGCTGCCTTGTGTCAAAGCCTTTTTTCTTTTCAGATGTAGCAGCTAAAGAGTGAGAAAAAGTCCCGGTATTGCTAAAAATGAGATAATGTTCCCCCCTTTCGATTTTGATCAGTTCCCATTAGCATTAGCGGCACTGTGGGATAACGTCCTCAAGAGCTTTCATCTCCACTGACGTGACTCGTTAAGTGAGGTGCGCTAATTTTAGCTTGATTGCCCTAGCTAAAGGGACAGAAGTGATCGGGGGGACGTGTTTTACGCCTTTTTCTGGATATCACCCTGACACTTTTTTAGCTTGTTTTTAAGCATCAAGGTCCATGTTTTCTTCACTGAATCTCTAAACCAAACACATTTCAAAGTGGCAAAAGCAGCTAACAGCAGCAGGTGCTGGTCTACTGGTAGCACTGGTAATACTGGTGCTGCTGACGTTTGGCCCTCAGAACTCAGACGACAGAAGCTTCATCTGCGTTCGTGGCAGATGGTCGTAGTCGTTCCTTCCATCTTCACTTCTCTGATGATGTTGGACGGAGGGACGGAGGGACGGATGGGAGGAAGTCGTCTCTTCCCCCTTTCACATTTTTCTTTTTTGGTGGTTATAGACGGAAGATGAGTCCTTGTTTTTGTAACCTGCGGTTCCTCCGCCTCCTCACTGCTTTCTCTTCCTGTGCCACTTCTTTTTTCTCTGCAGTATTTCATTTTGTGTGTGTGTGTGTGTGTGTGTGTGTGTGTGTGTGTGTGTGTGTGTGTGTGTGTGTGTGCGTGCGTGCTCCTGCAGTTGTCTGTTCAGGTTAAAATCATTTGAAGAGCAAAAAAAGAAAGCCGTCTGAATACAGAGCGAGCAGTTATTGGGACAAAACCTCCGTTTCATTGCAAAACAATACAAAATCTCTGGTCTGTTGGCAGCAGCAGTGTGCGTTCACAGCCTTGAAGTCCTTTAAAGCCTGACAGTGGATCTCAAAGCCCAGCTGCGCGACGGTAAACATGCTGTTTAAGGCACATTAATCAGATGTGGATGTCAGGGTGATCAGATGATTCAGTCTGATTTGGAGGAAGTGACTCAGATGCAAGAAGTAGATTTTACTTTTTTTTTTTTTTTGCTCTTCTACATTTTTTGATTTGGTGTCGGAAGTGGAAAAAGCAGAGCTCCCACACCCGGTCTGTTCAGCGGTTAATCTGGTAAAGATCAGTGGTTTTTGGTTTGCCTCCGGCTTTCTTGCTGGCACTTTGTGAATGAGCGGCATCGGAGCAGCTAGCTCTTCTTGTCTTTGATGTAGATTAGCCTCGGCATGCAGGAAGGTTCTGGTTTCGCTGGTGGACTTTACGTCTGTGTGGTTTCATGTTAACCTCAGCCTCTTTCTTCAGAGATCTTTAAAATGCTGTGTTACAGTGAGGACCCTCCCCTAAAAGAGTCCCTAGAATGCTAAAAGCGTAGCCCGGTGCAGGTCCAGGAGCAGATATTCAGGCTGAGGAGCTGCTGCAGCAGCTGAAGGTCTCTGCTGCAGCTTCCTTCATCTCTGAGTCAGGAAGATCAGAGGTGTCCAGTTCTCCACTGACGCAGTCAGAGCAGCAGTTGATTCTTTTATTAATGCAGATAATATTTAATGCATGGCAGCGTCCGGCTGAGTAGCAGCTGCACACCAAAGCAAAGATTGATAAGAAGAATGGAGCGTGGCCCAGGCTGACCTGAGCTCAGCCGTGCACCGTCAACGTGCTTCAAAGGCCTGTTTGAGGGTCAAGGTTTTAAGGTTAAGGTCAGGCTCAGCAGGTTAGTTGGGATGGTTAGGGTTAAAGTAGGGGGCTGGAAATATGCCTGTGGAAGTCCTTACAAAGATAGCCATACAAGGGTTTCTGTGTGTGTGTGTGTGTGTGCGTGTGTGTGTGTGTGTGTGTGTGTGCATAGAAAAAAGTTTGCTGACTCTTTCCTGAAGACGGACCCCCGCGGTTTGGAAAACACAGTTGGTGATCACAGAGGTTGATGCTGCCGCAGCATACAAATTTAAAGTTCAGTGAAGAGAGCAAACACACACACACACACACACACACACACACACACACAGACACAGACACAGAATAAAGCATACCAGGAAATGTTTTTCCAACCTAAAAGCCTGGCAGGGTGCCGTCGCTCGTCTAGCAAGTCGACCTTTTATGTTTTTTCATTTGATTGGTGCGTGAATGTTGCTGTTCCCTCTGGTGTCGACCTCAGAGCCCAGAAAGATCAAAAAGCAACACCCAGTCGCGGTAGTCACGGTAACAAAGGCGGTTTTACAGTGTTTGATTCACACTGGGTCCGAACGTGAAATGGCGTTGTTCTAGGTCGACGAAGAGGAAGGAAGCGGCGTCCTTTGGAGCCGTTTGACCTTCCTCTCATCTGACCTTTAGTTGTGCGATTCCGGTGGTTCTGCTGAGGTAGCGCCGTGTTTGGGAACGGAAGAGCTGCAGCGGAGGGAACACATCTAGGACGAGGCTTCCAGTTCCAGGAGAAAGCGCGGCAGACCGCGGAGACTTCCTGTTAGCATCCTAATCAGCGGACGAGGCAGCGCTGTGAGGAAAGCTCCGCATCAGTGTTCCCGCCGAGACTTGATAATCAGACACCGCTAAGCTTATTTCATTACACATTAAGTAGCCTTGGCTATCGCTAATCTTGCCTTTGTAGTGTAATCCTCTTGCAGCCTGCAGGGGGAGAGCCAGAGCGCTCTATATGGTTCGTCTCTGTGTAACGCTGATGGCTTTAAACGCTCCTCTGTGTTGACTGGAAGTTCTCTGCCTGGTTCCTGAAGCAGATCAGTGGAAGGATGTGGTCCACTGACTGAAGCTCTTCTTTTTTCCCATCTGGATCCTGGCTACTGGACCAGCCCACGCCCGTCCAGGTGAGTTTGGACAGGTTCCCCCTCTCCTTCTTTCATGTGGAGGTTGCGTCTGCACACAGACAAACATCCACAGCAGCCTTTGTTGCTCTGCACGAGGATCTGGTTTTTGGGGAACCACATGAGTTGCAGTTTGAAATGTCGTCACGTCTCTTTCTGTCCTGTTGCCGCAGTAGAGTCGTACATGAGCCTGGTCCTGCTCAGGGTTTCTCCCTGTTGAAGGGAGCTTTGTTTGGGGGTCAGACTCTGGGTTTCTGTGGAGCGTGTTTGAAGCTTCTTGTGCAGTTCTTCTGGGTCTGAAAACCTTCACTAATAATCAGGATTGTTCTCCGGTAATTGTTTCTGAATTCCTCAGTCATAAAACAAACCCCTTAACTCCAGGTGATGATAAAATTAGCTTGGGAATCTTTGCAGAACCCGTTTTAGAGGATTTTCTGACAGCTGTTTTGGTCCTCTAAAGGATTTATAAGGCCTGTAAAAAAACACACCAACTTTTTCCCAGCGTTTTTCTCAGTTATGGGTTCGGTTTGGAGGCCCAGATTCAGTCCATGAGTCCTGTGGACCGGATTACTGAGGGGTGGCCGCGCCTGGCCCTGGCGTGGGTCGGCGTCTGAGCCTCCGGGTAGTCGGTGTGGAGCTGTGGGCGTTGAGAGGCGAACCAGTCTGCTCCCAGGCTGAATTATTCATGGGGAGAGGAAGTGTAGAAGCCTTCACCTCCACTCTTCTGGCCCCCGGCGGCACCCTGCGGTTTGTCCGGGACGAGGCGGGCCGGGAGGCGTGTGGTTGTCTCAGAGGAATACCAACACCTCCTGGACTGGGAGAGGAAGAGGTGATGAAGCAGCCCAGTTCAGGCGCGGTGGTAAATATGAACTCTGATGAGACCCCAGAGCTGGGGTGCTGGTCTGGGGGCGTGCAGCTTAATCTGATCTCAGGGGCCAGACCAATAAACTCAGAGCCAAATTACAGAGAAGTAACAATAAGTCCACTTTTCTTTGTATTAGTGCAAAGCAGAAGAAGTAAATTCTAAAAATCCTTATATTAAAGTAATTGTCCTTTTCCAGAATACATTATGAACAACATTTTTTTCAAAAATGTGTATGCAGCTTCAACACTGACTCAGTTTAACATTTGTTTAAGTGCATTATGCATAACAACTGATCACAGTGGTTGTATGATGTCGCAAAACATTTGGTCACAGTTTTGTGGAACTTAAAACCAAAGTCTGGCATGTCAACATAAATTAAACACGTTGAAAAATGTAGAAGTTATTGAAATCCACTTTCCACATCTGGGAAGAAATTCTGAACGCATGAATCGACTCCACACACTTAAAACCTCAAGTGGCAGCTGTTCTAAACAGAAAACTGGGACACTAAATTTGTCACCTGCCTTATTATTTCATAAAATGTAAGCATATATTTCTTATAAGTGAAATACTATTTCACCTAAAACTCTTTTGTGGTAAATGTGTTGCTGTCTAACACTGAATTTCACAGCAATGACAGCAAATATTCATTTCACAGCTGTTTTTTTAGTGGTGCAACGTTGAAGCAGCGTTGATTTGGATTCACTTTTGCTTCGTATTTGCCCCTGAAACCTGGCATCTTTTAGCCTGCACAGGCGCATCAATATCAGACATGGTGTCCTGAGTAGCAGCCAGTTTTAGGATGTCATTTAAGTGCTGATGTGAGAGCTTTGAGCGCAGGTTTGTTTTATTAATGTTCATGACTGAGGATGCGTGCTCGGGTAGTCCCAAGCATGCACAGCACCTCTGCAGCCAGTGCTGTCAGCCTGGGATAGCCTGGCAGGAGGTACTGACAGAATGTGTCCGAACCCACAGAGCCAAAGTTGTCCTTCAGTTCTACATCACGCTGCAAATCAATTCTTTCAAGTTGCGCGTCAACGGGCACGTCAGAAGCTCTGGCTGTCAATGGTGAGCGAAACACTGCCAGTTCTGTCTCCAGTTCGCTAAAGACCCGAAACCGCTTCTCAGACTCCCTCAGCAACGCTGCAAGTTCCAATTTTTTTTATGTCCTTGAAACATTTTGTTCAGATTGTTGAAGTGCTCTGTAACATCAACCGTAAATGCAATTTCCTGCAGCCATAGTGGGCACTGTGATTCCCTAAGAGCGCCAGCACGTTGGAGTCGTTAGTGAGGAGGCGAGAGCTCAAGAGCGGGGCCAGTCAAAAACAGGAAAATACTTTCATTCCTCTTTTTTTAGGTGAAGAAACATAATGTCAGTCTCTCCTGGCACTGAGCTGTGCTCATCCGGCTCGACAAGCACGAAAAGTTAGTTCATTAAACAGACGTTAGCATTAGCTCGTTAATCATTCATCGTTTTATTTAGATCCTGCACTGAATGAGTGAGGAGGGAGGAAGGATAGTTGGTCTAAGAAAGAAATGAGTAACTTACCACATCTACTGAAATTTGTTTAATTAGAATATAGAAGAAATATTTTTCTCCATTATTTATCATTTATTTGGTGTTTACAATGTTGTTGACAACTCGAGTTTCTTTTAAACAACAGCCTTTTGTGTGCTTTACTTTTAAAACTTAGTTTGAATGTTTTTTTTAAATATTCATATTATTTATCACTTTAGAGCTGTGAAATGAGCGATGTGTTTGTAACATTTCTGCACTTTAAATACCTTAAATACTAATTTCAGTATATTTAATCAATTAATAATCGATCAATATAAAAAAATTGACTGACTAATCGATTATTAAAATAATCAGAAGATTATATTCCTTTAGATTTTTTTAATATTGCAGATTCATCCTGTGGGCCGGACTGGACCCCCTTGCGGGCCAGAACCGGCCCGCAGGCCGTATGTTTGACACCCCTGCTCAGACACGAGCTGAGGAGGACTTTGAGCCGAGATGACCACATTTGCCTGTTGTTTATCTCTGCTCACTTCCTGTCCCGTAGGAGTGAGAAGAACCTCGTTGGTTCTGCAGGTTCTGGCCAAGCTCGCCCCCGCCACTTTTCTCTCCGTTATTCCCGGTTTCCCATCCGACCGTCACGACTCGCTGGCCTCCGTCCTGGTGTGTGTTCACCTTGAAGCGGCGGCGGAGTCGTTGCTCCGGCCCGGTTACGTAAGGCCTTTTCTGCGGCGCTGCGCGGCCTCAGCTGTCCCGCTGCCAACCAAACACACAAAGTTACGTCACCCGGCTGTCTGAAAGGGCCTCTGAACTCTGGAGATGGTTCAGCTCTGCACTTTCCTCCATCTGCCGTCCGTCCTGCCGGCCTTTCCTCCTCTCCGCCCGCCGCTCCTCTGCTGACTCATTTAGCTCTGCACCAAAATAGCCGACTGTAAGTGTGTTTCAGCGTTTCCTTCCTGTTGAGGATGAGAGCTTCCTCCTGCTGCACGCAGGCGTCAGCAGCATCTGTGATGGCTCCTTTTTCCTGGCGCTCTAGAACCAACAGGAAGTTTTCTGGGCTCTCTAGAAAGAGCTCGACTCTCATGCAGCCTGTTTTCCTGAGCTCCTGCTGGGACCGAACGCCTCTCGCTGATAATCTGCAGTCTGATTTTTTTCTTTGACTGCCGAAATGTTTTTGATTTCTGCCAGAAGAACAAACGCAGCGAGATCGTCTCGGACATTGTCGCAGCCCGCCGCTGACGCCATGGCAACAAGCCTCTGTCAGCTGTGTGATCCGGGATTTGGCTCATTCCAGTTTGTGGTTTAGTGCAGATTTGCGATGTTTGCTCCCGTTTCTCCCAGCTCGCCGGGTGGCGGGCTGAGTTGTTCTGCACAGAGCTGCGTCACGACTCGTCTCATCCTAAATTTAGCCTGAAAGTTGAGTCGCTGCTCCCTCAGTCGGAGCCCAGTCTCTCCTTCATTTAGGTTTTTATTCCTGTGAAACTCCTCCAGATCTGTGAAAACGGTCGTCAGAGTTGCGCTGTGTCGTCCGTGCTAGGCGCTTGTCCGGGCAGCTGTTTCTGCTTGAGGACGACTTCAGCATATCTGGGAATGAATGGCTGATGTATTATTTGCAGGTTGTTGCTATCTGGGGCCGTTAGTCAAGTGGAACAAAAACTAGGAGCCCTGGCGAGGCTCTACATTCCTCCACTGACGTTCAGGAGCCTCCAGTCACCCAACAGCTCGAACAGAAACAGAATTAACATAGAAAGCTGTGCGCATCCTCTGGCACCGCTTTGCAAGTTTCTTTTCTTTTTTTTTTTTTTAAAGGAATCAAATTATTTCTACATCAAAAGGATGGAAATGTGCTGCCTTTTCAATCCAGGCTATTATAACAGAAGCTCAAAGTTTGCAGGATGCAGAAGGAGTTAGCCTGAAAAGATTAGCCGCTTCCCTCCAGACCTGCTCATGCTGTGATCAGGTGATCAGGTGATCAGGTGATCTGAGGAGACGGACGCCCGGTGGACAGGTGTTGGGGGGAAGTGAAGTTTGTGCTGTGTATCCAGCGTCCGCGAGTCCAAACAGTTCCAGAAACTTTCTCTGCTCTGGTTTTTACGCTCCTTCAGGTCTCGTGGCTGCAGCAACACAAAAGGGCCTTTTTCTGGACTCACAGCTGTGCACGAGGCTTCAGCTGGTCTCACCGCCCTACTTTACGGACTCTCCATCTATCTCTCTCTCTCTCTCTCTCTCTCTCTCACACACACACACACACACACACACACACACACAGTGTTCTCCCGGGGACACTTTATGACCACATTCCCTTCCTGTAAGTCTGACTTCAGCCTAATTTGAATCCAAATTTTGAGTCAGAGAACATGATAAATAATAAAACCCATGTGTTTTTCTTATTTTTCACTTCTTGGGTCATGTGACATGGCCCAGATTCCCTAAAAAAGGATCCTTTAGCAAAAACAAAAAACAGAACGATCATATTACAGTTGATTGGGCAGCTGCAGATCAGGAGGAAGAAGCAGGGAATCAGGATGCAAAGATGATTAGCATTAGCGTAGACAAGACCTGAAACCTTTGGGTCTGATGTCTGCTTGTCTGATTCCGCCCAAATTCAGGAGAAGTTCAGGAAAAAATAGAAATGTGACCGCTCCAGGCAGTGTGTTCATCATTTTAATGAAGTCCAAAAAAAAGTCCCTCTGTGGTTCATTTGGCGGCACCTGGTGGCAGGCTGGCAGAGCGCATGCCTTGCACACCTGTTGACCCGTCTGTTGACGCCTGTCAGAGGAGAAAACTATTTATTTATTTATTTCCTGGTTTGTTTCTTTGCTAACTGTTTGGCTTTAAATTCTTGCTCCTGACCAGCTCAGGACAGAATGCTCCCAAAGGTTATTAGACATTTTTAATGAGCGATAAAAGCATCGTCAGACGACCGCAGACGAGGAGAACGACCGATGGTCGTCACCGCCGCAGCATGTGCTGAAGCTACGGTGATGCCCCAGATCTCGTTAGGCTGGAACAGGTTTCTTAAACCAGCAAACGTCCACAGACTTTTAAGGAAAAGTCCTGTCTGAACTCCAGCGGGCCGAAACGGTTCCCCGGAGCGCCAACCAAGAACCCTTGTGCTCCTAAACGGTTCTGTCAGAATTAGGGATGAATCAGGCTGACGAGAGGAAACAAGTCGTTAGCTGGTCGGCCGCATCCTGATACTCACTTTAAGGATTTCCCACATAGAGACCAGATGGGTTTTATATTTTGAAAATATGTGTTCTTGAACGCTGGAAAGGAGGAGACGGAGAGAGAGAGATAATGAACCTGGGGTCTCAGATGTCAGCCGCTGCAGATCTACAGTGGAAGCACACGTGCACGTGTCGCGCAGGCCTGTGGTGAGAGGGCCAAAGACGCGATAGGGCCAGTTAGCTTAGCGGAAGAGGAGGTCTGGTCATGAGAGCCCGGAGCGTGTTTTAAACATTCGTCCCGCTCTAGTTCTGTTCCGATCCGCGCTCAGCCGCGGTTGCCTGTGTCCTAGGACGGTAAAGTTGCCTCAGTAAAGTTTTAAAATCTACAATTTAAAAAAGATGACAGGAGAATCACATGTGTCAATCTGGCCTCGGCACAGAAACACCTTTGCATCGGCGGGTCCTATCGCTGCTGATAAGAACGGGACTTTAAACGGAAAGCAAGCGTAAGGGTGGATAAACCAGGCCAGGGGCCAGTACGCTTACTGTACAGGCCTGTTTACCATCTGGGCCAGTGTGGGCGGACGTTAAAACACGGTACAGAAGACACCCGGAGACAAACGTCTGCTTGGCTGCATCAGGTGAACAGCTGGATGTGCAGATCTTTATCCGTTTCACAGATGAAGCGATTCCGGTTACTGGCTGTTGGGGGTCACCTGTAGGTGGATGAAGAGGTTCACCTGTGGGGGACACCCTCTAGAATACCCTTGATTGGAGTTTGTACTGACTGTTGTTCACCTGTAGTGTCGAGCGTCTGTTTGGACCAGCTGTTGTGTCGTTCACCCCCACCAGCCCTGGGGGGCGTCTCTCTTATGACTGTGCGTTTATTGTTGTGTGTGTTGTAGACGTTGTTGTGTAACGGCGGCTTTGAGAGCACGTTTCCCTCCCCAAACCTGGCAGCGCTCCTGGCTAGCCTGGGTCCTCGTCCAGGTTTATGCCTGGGAGACACCGAACTGACCAATCACAGGGCTTTTTGGACTAATTCCTACGGTGCCCACGGATGACCTATTTGCACTCGTTCTTATATTCAGGGCACTTTTCTTTTCAATCCTCTGACATTTGACTTTTCCTTCTTTCTTTTCGCCTCTGGTTTTGACGCTGCTCCCTAAAGCAGCCGGGAAACCGGAGCCCGGTTCTGGTTCTGGCAGCCTGGCACCCGTCTCCCTGCCTCCCTGGGAAAACCTCAAGTTCGCTGTGGAGAAACGGGCAAAATGGAAAATGGGAGGATCACCCAGGCCTGTGTTTTACTCTTTTATAACCGTCTGAAATGGCGGATGTTTGTGTGTGCATGAGACCTGCAGGCTGGAACCACCTAGAATTACAAACATTTGCTCTAAAAGTAGACGGAATATCTTCTCCAACAATTTTATTGAGCGGTGTGTGTGGGTGAAAAGCCTCCGCCGTGCTGGATTCTGGCTCTGAGGTTGGGGCGGTTTCCAAATTTATTGCCCCTGAAGGGTCAAGTAAAGGAGCCAGAAGAGCGAAACCCAACCCTGCGAGTTTCTAACGTAGTAACGGTTCTTTAATCAGCCGTGTTTGTTGTCATTGCCGGGTGTGGCTGTGGATTATGGGATTTCTCTGTGGTTCTAATGTACGTGGAGGAGTTGCGTGGTGGGTGTGGCCTCCACAGGGTTGCTCAAGGATAGCCTCGGCTTTCCGACAATATTTACTTGGGCATACAGTGTACTTGTCTTTAAAAGCTGGATCAAAAAACATCAAAAATCCCAATACATCATATGAAACTAATGTTTACACAGTGTCATGATGTATATTTGTTTTTGGTTTTGTGTATTTACTTTGGCCTTAGCTGCGTTTTCAAGGGTTTACTTTAAGGCATGAGGAGGATTTTCATGCAATAATCCCACAGAAAATTGATCATGGTGACCGTTGATGCCGAAAGCAAAGCCGTTTTTTGCGTTTAAATGAAGCCGTATTGAAGTGAAGTGGCGGAGCTACAGTATCACACTTTTGAATCCGCCATCGTCTTCCTGGATCAGTCAGATTATTTTGTTTGTCTGTCTGAAGCCATAATATTTTGTCCACGTTTCGCTGACATTTCTTAAATACTAGCTGACATTTGAGCAGCTAAATGATAAATAAATAAATAAATAAATACTCACAAAGATAAACATTAACCTCTGAGCTTAATTACTTTAGTTGAGCACAGAATTATCACTAAGCTTTATTTGCAGGTGATGCAGGCCTCTCCCACAGAGGCTCGCTAGTTAGCATGCTAGCTTCAGTTTTTGCGTATATATTTTTACAACTAGCCTAAAACATTCAGGTAAACAAACACTTATTTGAGGTTCAGACCTAAAAAATAGACACGTTCAAGGCTAGCATCCTGGCTTTGAACAGATGTGTGGGAGTCTGTCACATCTGGCAGGAAGCAGTGATGGCTCCTGACTCAGACCGAGCGCTCACACCTGTGCCCGCGCTCACACCTGTGCCCGCGCTCACACCTGTGCCCGCGCTCCTCAGCCGGCCCACACACCCAGACAGTGACGCGGCGCTCAGGAGCGCGTACGGCGGCGGCACAGGCGCTTCGCTCCGTGCTGAGGAGAGCGGCAGGCAAATAAATCTACTTTATTCTATAATCTACATTATTGACTCGTTCTCTGTGCTCCTTTTTTCAGATCAGGGTTTAAGGATCAATCTGGATTGCATTGATTTGGCCTAGTTTGAGGTCAAAACACCTTAGTGGGATCGTCACTTTAAAAATGCTTAAATTGGTACAAAATAGAGGAAAAATTTGCTGCATTCAAATGTTATTGCTAAAAAATGAAATATATATATATATATA
>BJFM01004444.1:70905-82360 GCA_016586285.1 Arothron firmamentum | reverse complement strand
CCCCCCCCCAAACCCACCACCACTTTACCACTTTAGCACAAGCTAACCTCTCCGTTAAGGTGCAGATCCAAAATTAACCCCCTCTGACATCAGTAGATCTGTTTGCCTTTCATTAAACAGAATTAAAAGACGCTAAATGGCAAATCTCCACGTTTATGACTCGTAAAGGTTTGGAACGTAAATATGATTTACTTGGGAGATGTGTGTGTAAATACGAGGCCATAACAAAGATTGCAAACCTTATGAGCAAGTGCTTGTGTTTCTGAAACATTTAATTTGATCACTATTATTGGTTTGTACCAAATAATGTTATTAATGTTTGAAAACTACAAAACCCAAACTGTTACGGTGAAAATCTCTTTAACCGACTGTTTTTTTTTTCTCCCCCCGGCTGCTTTTTGCAGCAAAACATCCTCTTTAATCTCTCGGCGGCTGCAGACGGTCCTGACCGTCAGCCGGGGGTCCGGCCCCCCAGCGCCTGAAGCCCGATGTTAGCAGCTGCTCCAACAGTTTCCCTTTCACGAGAAGTTGGGCAGGAATTTTTCCTCGCTGCCTGCTGGCCTGGCGGCCATCTTGCAACAGCTGATGCAACAAAGGTCCAGTGTGTGCTTTGATCTGCAACCGTGGCAACAAAACCGCCCGGTTGTTCTGTTGCGTGTGCATCCTCCCCCCCTCCCGCTGGAGACGGCGGACCTGTCCATGTTAGCGTCCTCCAAAAGTGACCAATTATCAAGCGAATTTCCACCCTTGACAGATGCTCATCACCACGGAAACGCCGTCGCTTCTGCACACCCAAACGTTGCCTCATCTCGCTGTTGTTGGACTCGCGCCGCCCCTGCTGTCGGCCGGAAAAACGTGCATCCCATCCTAAAATATAACTCGAATCACCATGGAAACGGACGGTCTCTCTCTTTTCTTTGAGCTGCTCACCTTGCGCAGGTTCCCGCTCCCGCCTGCGCTCTTGAAGTCGCACCGTTGAGATCTGCGCGGCGGTCTGTCGCCTGCCGAGAGCATCTCAGGGGAGACGCTGACGTTGTTGGTCCGTTTTCCTCCGGGTCAGCTGCCTTACGGCTCTGAGGCGTCGACATTTTTACACTTTCAGCCGGATCTGGGTGTCGCGTCCTCGCAGAGGCGCAAAAGGTGTTAAAATGTCAGGTAATGACAGGGTTGAGTCCTGTAATTGACCCCTGACCTCAGAGGATGGAGCCACCTGATTCATCCTGGGTCTGGTTTATGTCGCCCCCTACTGACAGCTCTCTCGTACAGCCCCAGGTTGCTTTTTATGACTGACCCGACATCCATCACGACTCCAGCGGCTCATCCGCAGCCCAGAAGACAAAATCAACGTCAGCACCTTGAGCAACAGGCGGCGTGTTGGTGGCGTCGGACCACATGTGGGATCCCGCGGGAGGTCGTGGCGAGGGTGTTGTGAATGAACCAGGAACGGAAGCGGAAGCTCTGGTTGGGTTTCAGGACGCTGAAACGCTGCCATTCCCTTTTTAAAAGGTGTGTGTGTGTGTGTGTGTGTGTGTGTGTGTGTGTGTGTGTGTGTGTGTGTGTGTGTGTGTGAGAAAGAGAGAGAGTGAGTTCTTGCGCAAATATGCCTATTTAGTGAGGACTTTCTGGCTGGTCCTCACAACTTCAAGTCTGTGTGTGGCAGAACAGACTATGTCCTCTCAAAGATAGAAGTACCATGTGTGTCATGCCTGCACGGTTGGGTGGCGTCTGCGTCTGTGATGTTAATACAGTAAAATGTTGAGGTTCAGACAGGTTTCTGAATATTTACCAGCCTGTTGAGGATAATTAAGCTGCTGTGTGCTCAGGCTGCTAGCCGCTAACTGCTAATGATGTCAGCTGCTCTCTGCCGTCGTCCTTTTCGGGGGTTTCTTCTTCCCCTGTCGCGTGTCTTCTCCTAGTTCCAGTCTGGATAAACCAGCGTAGCGGAACCCCAGATAGTTGTCAGCTTCTGTTCCAGTTTCAGCCCCTCCGGAGGAGCAGCGAGCGTAACTGGACGCTCCCGCTCTTTGCTTGGTTGTTGAATTCTTTAATGAAACCAGCACCTGCCGCCCGTTTCCCTCAGCCCCGTTGCCATGATGACCAGCTGGGATCACGTTGCGCTGGTGGTTTTGGAAAGGTGGGATGAGGATCGCCTTTTCCCCAAAGGTTCCTCCCCGGGGTCGCCGCTGGGGCGAGGCCGCTCCTCTCGGCGGGGGCCTCATTTCCACAAAGGCCCCGAAGTCGTGTGAGGGCTGGTGGAAGCCAGCAAAGCTGTAATTTTCCTCCAGCTGCTCAGTTTTGTTTTTCCCGTGTTGGGTTTATTGTGAGGAAAAACCACCTCCTGCCTGCTCATCAGCGCCTTTATTTAACCCAGATTACAGATTAAAGACGCCCGATTCAAATTCAGCAGCTTTAGAGCCAAAGTCTGAGCCGTGCTCAGGTTTTCTTCTGTTTCTTTGGGTTTTCGTGACGTCTGAAATAAAGAATTATTTCATTAGGGCCACTCAAGCGTGGGGAAAGGAAGCGCGCTGACAGCGGAGTGTTTATTCTGCAGGATGTGGGCTGGTGTTTGTTTTTACGGGTGGAGGATGGACCCCATCGCTCTGCACGGGACCTCATACGGTTTCATAGGTTTGAGCTGAGAGATTTCCAGGAAGAATTTGGGTTTGGAATTGCCGCTAGCTTAACTTTCACTCTTGACGCTACTTTTTTCTTCGCTGTGGTTGAACTTTCTTTTTCTCTCGATGGCTCGAACAGAGAGCTTTTTCCAAACCCAGAATCTGTTCCTCGTTACCCTGATGTCGGGCTTGAAGAACGCCCTCTCCTCCCGCGCTGCTTTCGGCAGTTTGCTGAATTGTTGCTTCGTCCTCTCGGATCAGCTGCCCTCGTGCAGACGCGTCTCACATGCTGAGCATGTCTGCGGCAACCATGACAGTCGGTGGAATCAGCTCTGCATCGAGGCTGCACCTGACAGCCGCTGCGATGGTGTTCTCGGCCAATCAGCTAGCTTGGAGGGTAACTGTCCTACGGTGTGATGGTGTCAGACGGACGGAGCAACGTTCACCTCCACCGTGTGACCAACGCGGATCGATGATGCCGCCGATGCTGAAGGTTCTCTGTCAGCCAATCATCTGCAGTGCCTGTAGCTCCGCCCACCCAGAACTAGTTTTCATTCTTTCTTTTTTTTTTAGTGTTATGTTTTGCCTTTAGGTTGAGGCTAATCTTAGCACGGCAATACAAGATTACTGATCCAGGCCAAAAATATCACTGTTGTAATATTAGCGCTGTTGCTTAAATATCAGTTCCTCTTCCTTTAGGCGTGCGGAACAGCGTGTGCTTCTCTGAACAGGATGTGGTTGCTGTTGTGGTGAAAAAACTGCGAGTAAAGACGGAAGCGATCGCCCACAGCCGACAGGGTCGCACGCAGGAACGACTGTGAACAGCCCCGATCGAAACGCTCAGCAGCGTTCACAAACTCAAAGGGGTGAAAGTAACCACGACCACCGCTCAAGGTAACGCCCACAAACCCCCAGCCGCCCTTGAAGTCCTTCGTTTTCACGTTGCTCGCAGAAGGTGCTAATCATAGCTAGCATGACAGCTGTTGCATAAGTGGTGGCCTGGTGTCCCGGCCCGGTTCCTGGTTCGTTGTTACCCGCTTTGACCTTTCGGGGGCGACTGTCGGAACGCGGTGGAGACACATTTGAGCGGCTGCAGAGGTGGAGCTGGTCAATGTTTCCGCAAACAGCAAAAAGTAACACATGATCGGTGTTAGCATGTAGCAGATGCAGCAGAATTGCCGCCATTTTGACCAATTCTTCCAGTCTTGGCGCTCAAGATTAGGGGAAATATTATTAAATTAAAATAATATTTGATCAACGCTTCAAAGAAGAATCAAAGGAAGCAGAGAAACATGCAGCGGGGCCGGAGCTGTTCTCCTTCAGGTGGAAAAGAACCCAAGCACATCGGTGCCCTCAGTCCAATCAAACATTCAGGAATTACCATAAAATTCAGGGTTTTTTCTATTGCTGCAATTACAAAAACCTTTTAGCCGAGCTCGACCTCGCTCCGATTTTACCGAGAAAAGCGAATCAAAGCGGAAAAGCAGAGAAGGTCAAAGCTCTGCGAACGGTAACGATCAGAGCGGAGCGACCTTCCTCTCTGCCTTAACGGGAAATTTGCGCCCGCGGTGGAAGTCCATTATTGTCAGCTCGGTTTTTTAGGACACTAATGTGCAGAAATGGCAATTAAAGAGCCGCAAAAAGCACTTAGACGAGCGATTTGTGCCTCTTCCACCGTAAATCTGATGGATTAGCTGCAATTGTGAAATATTCCCTCAGATGGCGGCTACAGCTGCACCACAGCTGGATCAGGATCTTCCATCCTCACCATCAAAAACCGGTTTGAGGAGAAGAATGTGTGACTGAAAACAAACGTCTCACTTGGTTTGCAGCCTCCTGCTCTGACCTCTTTCTCTCTTTTGTTTGTCAGATTCCTCTCTTTTCCTTCTGACATCTGGCCGTGTCCTGGTTTGAGCCCTGGAAGCCTGCTGTTGTGGGGGGGGGGGGATCCATTTTGGGGGCTTCCCCAGCTGTTTGGATGTGGAACTCTTCTCCGGGTGAGAGCAGCTCCACAGGTCACATGTTCCCACAGTGTGAACAATGGTTTTTTTTCCCCCTAAGATGTTTGGGGAAATCATTTTATTTATGAGCAGAGATTTTTCGGTGAGTGTCTGATTGCTGGAGGACTTTCATACAGCTGCCTGTGATTATTTTTTTTTAAAGCTATATGACTTTTGTTTGGCTCCAGGAGGAATTTTCAAGGTTGTTTTTGAAACGAGCCTTCGCGCAAACATTAGAACTGTTTTAGGTCTTCAGAACTCCAGACAGATGAACATAATTCCTGGTTTTATCATTTCACAAGACTAATAATAGAAATATCAGGTCTACTTTTAAAAACAACAAACTGGGCCACTGTGGAGCTGTTCCGCCTGTGACCGCCAGGTGTCAGTATTTAGTGACACAGCTACCCTTAATGCCCCACGTTTCCTCTGAGTTTGACCCTTTTTTCAGGTCATTGATGCTTTTTTAAAGCAGCTTTTTAAACATTCATGTTGTTGTCGGTATTTGTTTGAATGAACTGCTCCTGCGTCTGATGGTTCCTCGCTTCTGGCAGGTTCCCAGATGTCTGAGGAGGCTCTGAGGATGATGTCTTGGCCTTGAATCCCACCAGTATGTCAGGTAAGACATTATCTTTATTATTTTAACATTTTGAGCATAGAGAAAACTTGGCACCCTCCTGAATCAGTTATTGACTGTTTACAGGAAATTTGAGCCAAAAAAAACCCCCAAAAACCACAAAGTTTTAAAAAAAATTGATTAAATGTATCTTTTTACTGATATATTGTTGCCCCCGACACAGTTTTTTTTCCGACTGAAGAAAGAAACGTAGGTCTGAAGTGGTTTGAGGATAAATCTGATGTAATTTGTGTGCTGAACGACCCACGGCGACCACGTGTGGGTTTAGCAGTGACCCGGCCGACCCGGTGTGTGTATATGTTATTGGCGGCGAGTGTGAGGAAACCTGATCTTCTCCTTGTCAACACCAGATGAACCCCGGCTGAACCACGGCGCTGCTTGCTGTTCACCTGCTGTTGTCGTTATTGTTGATGTGGGCGCGGCGGCGGCCTCGCTCACCTGATTAAAGTGACTCTCCGTCTGATTTTAGAGCCGACAGAAAAATGCTCCCCCCGCTGGAGAGATGAGGCCATTCAGAATGGTAATATTCACCCTCATGTTCCCTCTCAGCTTCTCTCTGTGTCTCAGCTCTCCCCCAAAAACTCTCCAGCTGCTTTGCTTTGATCCAGCAGAAACTGCTTTGATGGCACCGTCGTGTTTGCTTTGATCTTTAAACCCGAAAAATTACTGACCTGCTGGAAACGTGAGCAAAACAAGTTGATGGGATCAAAAAAACAGGTTTTAATTTAGTTCCTTTTTTTTAAAAAAAAGTTCTCTAACAATTAAATTTTGGCTCAAACACACAAAAAAAAATTCCTTTCCTTTAAAAAAAAGTGTAAAAAAAAGTTGACAGCAAGAGGGTTACAGCACATGGTGATCTGGGCCATATCCCATCATGCTCCTGCACGTCTTTTTTGTTCTTTTCTGTTTGTGTTGAGCAGTCGCACAACCAAATTCACAGTCTTGAGACGTCGGAGTTGCAGGAAAACTCTCACCCTTCGCCAGCAAACTGCTTTTGCATGAACTCCTGCTTTCTTCTCCTCTTCTACTACTGTTTTTCTTCTAGAATCCACTTTACACTTAACACAGACGCGTTTTTATTGACACTGAATCGTCAACATGCCAACAGCAGTTCTTTTTTTACAGTTGTTGTTTCTGCGGTTGTTTAGAAACACACACAGAACGCGCCGTTTAAGCTTAATTTAGCGGTTAACCGAAGCACTTTGCAAGTTGGAAAACAATCAGAAAAGCTACCAAATGTAGCCTTTTTCCTGGTTTCTATAAAAGAACCTGTTTTAATCTGAAATCTGCGCTCCAGCAGCAGGATAACCGCCTCATATCTTCTGTTACTTTGATTAAATCTCATGAATTCGGCTGGAAATTCAATCACAGGAGAGTAAAGCAGATATTTGATTTCATCTGGATAAAGTGCCGCGCTGACGGGACGGAGGGAACGTCTTATCCTCCCTCCCGGCGGCTTTTGGGAACATCTAATCGGTGATGTCATCTGAGGAGGTGAGGGGATCATTTCCTGGATGACATCACCTCCACCTTCTGCCGGTCAGCTGTCCACCTGAGCGACGCTGCTGGTCGGGCCTTTATTCCTCCTTTTTGCCTCCAGCCTGAAGGTTCTTCTCATTCTTCTCCTTTGGTGGAACCTTTATTCTCACCTGACCGGAGAGGAAACCTGACCTTTTCTGCTCCCGCTAATCTTAATTAGCCCCGCGAGCTGCATCTTTTACTGTTAATTCAGTCACAACGGAAACAAGACAGCAGCTTGTTTTGGGTGGGTTTTTTTGCAGGAACAAATCTTTGCGCGTATGCCGACGTAGAACATCTAATAAAGATTTAGACGAAGTTTTAGAAAAAGATAATCCTCATAAATCGACTATTGCCAAAGATGCGCTAAAGTGATCCTAATTCTGATCTTCTAAGAGGAGAATTAAAGCACATATTGCAGTTTAAAAAGCGTCTCTGCTGGCGGGAAGGTTAAATGGTCCCTCCGGGGACGTTTTTAAAACAAAAACAATCGCCGGGGCGGCGTTAAAGATGGATGCGGTGCGTTTGGCTCCAGAGCGGAGGCTAATCCTCTCAAACTTCCACCCCTTCTGTTTCACCTCACATCTCACCCTGAACTTTCTGGGGTCAGGTTGACCGACTCCTCAGGTAGCGCGGAGGACTCGGGGACATCCGGATCAGGGCGCCATGTCATAAAATGTTCTTAACCGGCTTTGAACCCTGGAGTAATCAATGGAGGGAGGGCATAAATGAGCGTAAAGCTGGCCTGCAGGGCCACAGTGCCGAGGTGGTGTTCAGGGACATCAGGGAGGACTCTGGCTCTCCTGCCTGAGTCAAACGGTCTCCCGGAAACGGTCTTTTCCTTCTATTAGCGGAGGCTTGCAGCCAGAGTCGGGGTGAGTACAGAAACATCAGTTCATATCTTTGTAACGATGCTCTGCCCGTCGGTGTTTATCAGACCTCCATCCTGCTCCCTCAACATTCATCTGATGCACAAACAGTTGGCAGCCATGTTCTTTTATGAAGGAAAACTGGGAGAGAGCCAGTTACGCATCGGAGGAAAGGCGGTTAGCTTTAAAGCCACTAAGGTCGCCACGCCGCCACTCGCCATGTTTTTTTTCTCTGTTTTTACGTGGTCAGAGTGAGCCCTCCCTCTTGTGAGGATCTTGGCTGGTTTTGGTTTGCCTCCCTGGTCTCCTCGTTCAGGCTGTGACGTCAGGACGGGCTTTCAGGCAGAGTTGGGGGCAGGTTATCGGGTCCGCTCAGACGACAGGTTGTTTCAGCGTGGACGGCGTTTCTTGTTAAGTGCCTCATCCTCCAGAGAACACCAAACAAGATTAGTCCAGGAGCATCACCTTATCAAAAAGTTAAACTGGTATCAGGCCCAGCAGATTTGCCTCAGAGTCCTGCCTCTCACCAGCTGTTGCACACGCTTCGACACACACGCACAGGCACACACACACACACACACACACACACACACACACACACACACACTGCAGCCATGTAGTCGGTAATCCTGAGATTAATCCACTTCAATCAGACAGATTTAACATCTATAAACTGATAGTTGTGATTTTTTTGCTCTTGTCAGACGTTTGTTTGGATCTTTAACCTGCTTTAATCTGAACCTGGGAGGAGTTAATGGGCACTTTAAATAGTTTTTATTCTTTTTTTTAAGCAATATTTACCTGTCTGTGCACGTCCAAACTCCCTGAGGATGAAGTTCAATATTGTTCCGATTCGCTGTAGAGGAGGATCGTACGCGTTCTCCTCTTGTCTGTGGGTCTCTGGTTTATTCTAGGGCTGCAGCAATCAATTATTTCAGTAATCGATTATTCTGTCGATTATTCTGGCGATTAATTGAGTGATCGGATAACAAATACACTGCACACACTGTGACATTCTTCTTTTACATCACTAACTTTATTGAAAAACACGTTCTTGTTCTGTTGAAGATGCTCAAAATGGTATCAGATACGGCGTTAATTAAACTGAACTAACTTAACTTAAGTGAAGTTCAGGCTTTAACAAACTCACTATAAGACTTTATTTTCCGTTGGTTTATTATTATAATTATCCGAAGTTAAAACTTGAGTTGGAGAAACGTGTTAGTTAGCAGATTAGCCGCCGCACTGATTAAAGTTGTGATTCAGCCTTTCCACAGAGATATAAACAAAGTGTGTTAGCTAGCAGACTTCTCTCAATCATGATCACACTGATTTCTCTTAATTGCTGCTAATTATGGCCCCCGAGCAGCGAACGCAACAAAAATGACGACCCGTGCTAACACAGTGAGAGGTATAGCGGACTGAATTTAAACGAAGCTTCGACACAAATGTTTATTGAAGCTTTTTGGTCACTGAATTACTGGAATTATTCAGCGAATCGTTTCCGCTCTGGCTCGTCCCTTCATCTCGCCTGAAAAAAAAACGCTTTTCAACACTTGCAGGCATTTATTTACAGCAACAGCACTTATTTTAGCGGGTTTTTTTCCTTGATAATCCTGGTCGGTGCGGCGCGTGTGGGCCGGCCCTGATTTAGAGTTCACGCGGGTCCAAACAGCAGGTAATTATAAAGCCAAAACTGCACGCAGACTCCACCATGTGTTCACATGTCAAGCTATTTCTGGACAGCGTGCGTGATCCACTAACCGATAAAAGAGCCCAGATCCGAGACATCTGCGTCCCCAAGCGCCTGAACGTTCCGCTGTTATCTCCTCCATAGTCTACATTAGAATGTACAGCGGATCCATAACTGAATCAGTTCAAATCATCCCGCTCTTTCATTTTAAAATGCTAACCGATGCCTTCACTGGCCGAGAAAATAATCAGAAAAGTCAACGTCTGGAGGACGTTTGGCTGCGCGCCTGCTCAAAATCAGAACAAATGCTGGTAATTAGAAATTTACAGCCGTTAAAGATGTTTAAAATCAGATGTAAGTGGGCAGACAAACCAGTTTGGATCAATAATAACCTGATCCTGTTTAAATGAACCCAGCGGGACGGATACGTGCGTCTATATTTACGTTAAGCCCTAACCAAGGCAGGCTAAATCGGGTTTGCTCTAATAACATTTTAAGAAACGTTGAATCCCATCAGACTGACTCGCTCGCCACAGGGTTTATCCCATCTTTATTGATCGGAAAACCCTGATCAATATGGCTGAGCGAGGCTGCTGTGGAGGATAATGTGCGGCTCCGCGTGGCGCTGCCTGGTTTTATTGGAATATTGATTTTCAAAACAGCAGCTAGAAATAAAAAAATACTCCAATTTTTTTTTATAGTCAAGAATTAATTAGCAGTAGTTAATGCCTTAATAAGCATTAACTACCAGTTAATTCATTGACTTGTCATCTCACCGATGCTAACCGAGTTAGCTAATTTGCGTTGCAGCTGTTATTGTGATAGTAATAGTTGATTTAAGATGGTTGGCTAAATATTTTCTGCTGCTAATTTGGCTAAAAGTTGAAAGAACCTTTTTTTTTGCTTTCTGAGCGTCAGACTGTTGGCATCGTGGTGTCTTTGGGAGGTCGATAAACACGGGTTCTCGCTCCCAGGTGGGATTTCGGTTGGGAAGCGCTCGGCTTCCGTCTCCAGGATCTGCTCGGAGGTTTTAAGTAAACAGGAGGATTAGTTCCAGAATTCCACCCTGACCTTCATGAGCGTGTTCATGAACTTTATTGGAGGTACCTGCAGGTCAGAGTGGAGGGCGGAGGTCAGAGGGGAGAGGCTGAAGCCGGTGTGACCGTCGGACGCGGGGACGTCCACGTTGGTGGTAAAAGGTTCCCGCTCGAGCGTTTCGCCCGGGAGGATGCTGTCGGGTTCAAACACAGTGCCTCCTTAATCTGTGACATCTCCACTGACTGCGGCACTTTGAGGATTTGGAGTGAAAGATTAGGGCCCAGCCTCGTCATAAAGCTCTGCTCTCCAATTCGGCCGGGCGCAGGCGGGTGGGGCACCTTGACGGGTGGAGGCTGTGCTCTGCGCTGGATAAAACCCCTGTTTAAGGGTTGACCTCTGTGAGGTTCAGACCGAGGAAACTCCTCTTTGTCATGGCCTGATTTTCCTTTCATCTTTCCTTTGATCTTTTTGAGCGGAATCGGCTTTTTTCTTTGATCGACAGGGCTGGGACGTTTTGTTGGGGTTTTTTTTGCTTCCCCTCCTTCATGGTGCTCTGCTGCGGCGCTCCACGACCGACTACCGCGTGGCCAACATGTACGAGGTGCCTCACGCCGGGATGGGGGGCTTCGCGGTGCCCGGCGGGGGGGAGCACTGCATGTATGGTGGCGAGGGGCCTGGGTACAACCACTGCGAGCCCCAGCGGCTGCACCACCCTCCCTGCATGGAGCAGGCTTGGCCCCCCGGCCAGCACTACTCCTGCTCGTACGCGGGGCCGCCCGTCTATAAGAGCGAGTGTTGCGGCGTGGAGATCCCTCTGAGCCACTTCCACCCGCAGCCTGAATATTTCCCAGAGATCAAAGCGGAACTGTCGTACCTGCCGTGGATCCAGGAGGGCCAGAGGAGAGGTACGAGCCCCGGGTCCGCCCCGGAGCTTTTAGACGGAGGTTAGCCTCATCTAGTCCGTTTAAGGCTTGGTTAGAGCAGCGTTTTGTGGAGTGTGTCTAACAGGGCATCTGTGTGTGTGTGTGTGTGTGTGTGTGTGTGTGTGTGTGTGTGTGTGTGTGTGTGTGTGTGTGTGTGTGTGG
>BJFM01004444.1:37194-70880 GCA_016586285.1 Arothron firmamentum | reverse complement strand
GATCTTTATTGATTAGCGACAGAAGGCTACCGCCAGCGCGGTGATTATTTTCTGGGGGACCTCCAGAGTATTGATCAGCCCTCCGGCCTGGACTCGTTAGTTATGGAACAAAAAGGGCGCCAGGTGTCTTCGGCTTAGCTGCTGGGCCGGAACCCTTCCTGCACGTTGGCGCTAATCAAATGTGGCACCAACTTAGCCTACTTTAGAACCGACCCACGCTAGCGGCGCCGCTGGGACGGAAGGCGCCAACACCACGGGAATTTAAAATCCGATAAGGTGGGAGTTGATGGAATCCCGGAGGCGGCGTGACGCCTGTGTTTCCTTCCAGGGTACGTCCCCAGTTACCTGGACAAGGACGAGCTCTGCGTCGTGTGCGGGGACAAGGCCACCGGCTACCACTATCGCTGCATCACCTGCGAGGGCTGCAAGGTAAGACGGCGGCGTTGGCGGGCGCTCGCCGCTGCGTCCGGGCCCGTCCGTCACCACGCCGCGTCTCTGCAGGGCTTCTTCAGACGCACCATCCAGAAGAACCTCAACCCCACCTACGCCTGCAAGTACGAGGGCAAGTGCGCCATTGACAAAGTGACCCGGAACCAGTGCCAGGAATGCCGCTTCAAGAAGTGCATCGCCGTGGGGATGGCCACCGACCGTGAGTCCCACGCCGACCTTCCCGCCCAGCGCCCAGAAGCTAGACCCGCTTTTCGAGGTCTTCCAAAGAAGCTCTGGAAACTGGTTTTTAGTTGGGTTTTTATTGTATTTTTAGCCAAGTGGGAGGAAAATATTTAAAAAAAAATTAAAATTCTCAGTTTTATTTTCAATTTTCTCTTTAAAAGGTTGACTTTTTTCACTTCCTTAACAACACGATCACTACTGAAGTGCTTTTAGCCAGAGGTTTGATTAGCTGTGAGTTCACTTTGAGCTCGACCGACACCTTTCACCAGTAAAGACCTGTAACTGGGACGGCTGGACTCTCCCCTCCGCAGTGGTGCTGGACGACAGCAAGAGGCTGGCTAAGCGCAAGCTGATCGAGGAGAACCGGGAGCGGCGCCGGCGGGAGGAGCTGCAGAAGACGGTGTGGGACCGACTGGAGCCCACCCAGGGGGAGTGGGACCTCATCCGGATGGTGACGGAGGCCCACATGGCCACCAACGCACAAGGCACCCACTGGAAACAGAAGAGGAAGTTCCTGGTAGGACATCGTCACCCCCCCCCCCACACACACACACACACACCCCATTCTCCATCACAGCTGCCTCCATTGTATTGATGAGCTCCGCCTCATCCTCCCCACCCCCAGAGCCACCCCCACCCCCGTCTGCTCCTCCACTGTTCTCGTTCCCTGTGTTAATGCGTGCGTGTGTTTTTTGTATCTCCTTGTAGAGTGGGGAGAGTTAGCTGGACGGTGGAGAAAAGTGTGTTCCTGAACGCAGCAGCAATAATTTAGACTGGAACAGCTGATTTTTCTCTGTCTGGATGATCTAACTTTAATAACTGGCTTCTATTCTGCTGCCCCACTTTCCTGCTTCTGTCTGCAGCTCTGCTTTTACACCTCTTCTCTCGCTCTCTCTCTCTCTCTCTCTCTCTCTCTCTCTCTTGGTTTGAAACTAATTTGGTTGTTTTGAACGTCTGATCTCCAAACTGAAAGTCTTTTTCACCTACGTAACTACATCCTGGGTTTCTATGGCGACCGCAGAGGGAACACGGGCATGAAAGACGCCTCGTGACCTCGGTGAACGTAACCCTCCTGCTCCTGCTGCTCTACAGCAGCGCGGCCACCAGGTGGCGTCCCTCTGAGCGGGTCGTTTCTCCTTCAATTAGCGAGCATCAGCTAACGCTTCCAGACGCGGCGGTCGTTATTCGTAGAGATCGACGGAAGAAGAAGAAGCAGACCCTCGAGCAGCGCCGCATTAGCCTCCCTGTAGCGACGCCGCCGTCCCTCGCCGTGGGTCGCCATGGAAACCCATCTGTGATTTCCTACCTGCACTCTGTCACCTGTCCTCCGTGCTAACGAGCTTCCTTTTTAGTCGAGACGACACGAGTCTTCATGGAATCTTCACGCTTCCTGTTGATTATCCAACAGGTCGAGGAAGCTATGCTTCTAAATGAAATAACTTGTAATTTATTCTATACTCCTGACCAGAGTGCAGAGGGGCTGAAGGAAACTAAGGTAGGAGCCACACCATCGGGCCTCGCCGGCGGCCGCCGCTAGCTCCCGCTCACCTGTCCCTTTGTCCTTTCAGCCTGAGGACGTTGGTCAAGCGTCCATGGTCAATACACCCGACGGAAACAAAGTGGATTTAGAAGCCTTCAGTCAGTTTACAAAAATAATCACCCCCGCCATAACCCGAGTGGTGGACTTTGCCAAAAAACTGCCAGTGTTTTGTGAGGTAAGTGCGCGGGCTAACGGGCTAGCGAGCGGCGTTGGCGGGCGCAGGCGTGTAACGGCGCTGTCCGCGTCTCGCCCGGCAGCTGCCTTGCGAAGATCAGATCATCCTGCTGAAAGGCTGCTGCATGGAGATCATGTCGCTGCGGGCCGCCGTGCGCTACGACCCCGAGAGCGAGACGCTGACGCTGAACGGCGAGATGGCCGTCACGCGGGGCCAGCTGAAGAACGGAGGCCTGGGCGTGGTCTCGGACGCCATCTTCGACCTGGGCGTGTCGCTGTCCTCCTTCGACCTGGACGACTCGGAGGTGGCTCTCCTGCAGGCCATCATCCTGCTTTCATCAGGTGAGAAACATCAAAGACACGAAAGGAGGGCGCGGTCGTAACCGAGGCCGCTGCCTGTCTGCCCGCAGATCGGTCGGGCCTGAGCAGCGTGGAGCAGATCGAGCGCTACCAGGAGGAGTTCCTGCTGGCCTTTGAACATTACATCAACTACCGCAAACACAAAGTGCCGCATTTCTGGGCCAAGCTGCTAATGAAGGTGACCGACCTGCGGATGATCGGCGCCTGCCACGCCAGCCGCTTCCTCCACATGAAAGTGGAGTGTCCCACCGAGTTATTCCCGCCTCTCTTCCTGGAGGTCTTTGAGGACTGACCAATGGACTCTGGCGTCCCGTGCGTTTGTAGGTGCACACCAGGGCCTGGGAACCCTGGTGGTCCCGGGTGGAGCCAGCAGAAGGCCCGTCACAACCAGCTCTGTGTTAGCACTACTGAGTCACTTCATTCCATAGGTTAGCGTTAGCTCTCTGGTCTGGTCTTGGATGAAACCATTCCTGACAGTGCGGGTACATTTTTTTTTTAGTTTGTTTTTTGTTGTTGTTTGTTGTTGTTGTGGACATAACCTCTCACCTCGGATTTTACTTTAGATTTTTGTTCTCCGTGTCGATAATTGTACAGTTAGCGTGATGCTGAGTGGCGCTCGTCGTGCACATGATGCGTTTTCCTTCCCTGCTGGTGAAAATCCGACCTGGAAGATCAACGCCGCGACCAGAGCGACCGGTTAATCTGCCACCCACTTTCCTCACTCTTAGTCAGCTGTTACGTGTCGTAACTGTCGTAGTTGAGCAACTCACCGTCGTGACTGTGAACTGGCCCAGCAGCACTCTGGGTAGTCGATCTTAACATTTTTGTGTCGTAATCAGGGGTTGAATTGGGCCAAACTAGTTTAGCTGACCACAGGAGGTGAAGGACCGCCCCCTGGGGGCGGGGCATCACCACAAGTTAATCAGGTTAAATCAAGGATTACATGTTTGAGCTAAGGATAGCCTAGCCTGCTCAAGTAGCATAGGAGCTGCTTTTGCTACGTTCGGGTGGAAAAGACCCAGTTTAACCCCTGCATGATGTCAACACTACACTGTTACACCTCCACGTACACCTCCAATCACAGGAATTCATCTTTTCTCCAGGCGCGACCAGACGTCTCTCCGCAGCTAACCGGTCCTGACATACGCACCAGTCCTGGTTGTAGTGAACGTGTTGGGCTGACTGGAAACGGTGCTAAATGTGGTGGATGACCTTTGGTGGCAGCATACTGGGGCAAAAACAGAAAAAAGCCATGTTTCTGAAAGTGCAGACAGATGCTAACACGCATTAGCTAACAGCGCTAACCAAGCAAATAACCATAATTATTATTATTACGCCTCAGAAATCTAGTTTTAAATACCAACTTTAATCTATTGTTGTGACTCATTATATTTTGTTATTTATACATAAAATAAATCTTAATATATCTTCAACCACAAACATCTGGACTGAAGAGAAAGGCAGGTTTGTAATCTCTATTCTCACCACTAGATGGTGCCAATTTTCGCACACTGGACCGTCACAATTAAACGAGGTGTTTGTGATGTTTAAGGACAAATTAGACCAGCGAATTTAAGAGGAATTATTTGCTGCAGCCAGGCTAACGAACCCTGCTAGCAGAGCTCTGCTGCTAACTTGTTTGGCTAATCGGATCCCAGTCTGCTGCCACCTGCGCTTCTTTGTCTTTGCTTTTCCAAACTGAACCGTGACAGAACTCTGACTCCGCTCACACCTCCATCAGCCACCCGGAGCCTCCGACCGAAGCCCCCAACCACACCGATGTCAGGAAGAGACGATCGTAACGACGCCACCCGCTGTGCCAAAACCGATGAACGACCCCCTGCAGAGATGCGGGCTGGCGTCCGCCAGTCACGCCTCTCAGATTCCAGATGTTCCGATTGCTGTTTGGACACTTTTGTTTTGTGTTTTTTTTCCCTTCATCTCTCTGGGAGCCAACAGTCACATCGTGGTGAGATGGCGTCCTCCACGCCAACGTGCGCATGTTCACGTGTGCGTGGATCAGACGTGGTCCCGGGGGCCCCGTTCCCGGCTCTGCCCTCATGACCTTCTGGACCTCTGACTTCCTGGAAGCAGCTCCTGTGTGTTTCTCTTCTCTTTGTCCTGTGAAGCCTTTTTTCTTTTCTTTTTTTTTTTCAATCAAGCCACAGACTCGCTGCAGTGTTTGAACGACCCGGACCTCACACACACACCTCACAAACTGTCCAGACAGATGCACAGACAATCAGAGGGAGAGACGTAACCAGCACCGGTGGGGGGGGGGGCAGTCGGCCCAGAAGAGAACCCACGCTGGTCGTGTTTGCGTGCACCCTGACGGACTCAGACCAGGTAGACAGGAGTCAAATTTCAAAGCCAGCGAATACGCACAAACGGATCAGAGCCTCTCAGGCTGTTACTGGACATAAAGATGGAGACAGGTTTGGTCCCTGATCTGGGCCTGGTTGCACAGGACAGTCAGGCTCAGGTTCTGACTGTTTAGCTCATGTTAGCTGAATGCTAAGTGTTTTAGTTGAGTCCCTTTGGTTCCTCTGGTTTCCATATAAAGAACAACGATGTTCAGACCTCCATCATCAAAACAAACATCTGTTGCTGCTGGACAGGTTGACGCTTGTCCACGTCCTCTTCCTGTCCTGTCTTCTGTGGAGTTTAGGACCACTCAGGAGTCTCTCAGCACTAAATATAACCCGAACGCTGATGCAGCAGCTGTTCTTGATTTGCTCTGATTCGAGAAAACTGCGGCCCAAAATTCACCTCCACCTGCGGCAGCGTGCAGCTTCAGATCACCCATGGTCAACTGGATTGTCATGTTGCCTTGGTAACAGGATAACGTCATTGTAGAAGACACAAGGTCAAAGAATCCTGCTTGATTTGTGGTGAAAAAACTATCTTTGGTTTTAGTAGCTTGAAAATGCTACATTGGGTAGTCCATAAGTCGTCAGTGCAACCGGCCCAGATACGTTTTGGAATAAAAACCGCTGTTTTAGCACAACTTGAGGGGTTTCACAGCAAACTTTGCATGTATGTTGTTCACGGGCGCGGACAGACGCACTTCTTGAGGCATCTCTGACGTCATGAATGTAAGGCGAGCGGTTCCTTTTGCCGCTGTTTGCTGCTGTTGGTGCGGCCGTCGGTCTGTCCGGGGGATTCCTGAGAGCAGAAAACAGAAGGAATCATAGGCCTGGTCCATACGTAGGACAGTGTGGCGCGCCGGTGCATGAAAACACGACCGGAGCTGGGAAAAGGGTGACTGGTCCTGCCGCCGTGCCGTTAGGCTGTCGTCTCTCCCGCGAGTTGTTAGGATTAATCAGTTACAAACCAGTAACAAACTTGCACCATGAAAAGCTATTTTACAGTACCGAGAAAAAGGATGTATATTTTGAGACTGCAGAGTTGTTGTTTTTTTATTTTGTTTTTTTTTTTACAGATGTTAGATAATGTGTATATAAAATTGTTTGCATAGCTCTGAAGTGATAAAATTGACCTCAAGTCCATTTGCTCATCAAATCAAAGGTCACTGAGATGTCGAAATCCTGCAAAAACAAACCACAGTTTCTAGAGTGTTTAATCCAAGTGTTCTCGCTCTGATGCTAAAATCACTTTCAACTCAGATTTAGGAAACAAGTGTGTGTTGCCTCGGCAACCGACTCTTTCAAAGCATCAAAGACAAAGATCCTCCGCCGTCGACGCAGGTTTCCTGTCCTGGTGTCCACTGTCCTCCTGTTCCATCGCCTGTTCAGCACCAGAACACAGCGACAGGCGGCCAGCGCGTGCACGTGCGTGCGTTCGGTCCAGGGGGACAGAACTGCTTTGGATACCTGTGATGATGATGATGTTGGTGGTGGAGAGGGTGATGATAAACGCTTCTAACATTAAATGTTTCCTGAGAATAAAGATGGTTTTGAGACAGCGATATTGTTTTTAATTATTATTTAATAATATATTTTAATTCAACAAATAGATTGATGTTGCAATCCAATAATCTGAGTGTCTTGAAATGTGATTCAAATGATAAAATCGTTATTTTAACCTTAAATCAATCTATAATAATATAATATTTATATTGATATGAATATTCATATTATGCAAATAATCAAAACCCATGGAACTAATATAGCTATGGAAATATATTTACCTTTATTGCTTCAAGTATTTTAATTTCCTGTAGGTATAATTATGAAAGAAAACATGAGACAAAGGTTTAAATTAATTAAGGTCAATTTAAGTTAGTAATAGTAAAGCAGTTTTACTACGCAAACAGAACTTTTTAAATCATTACCCTGTTTTTTTTTGGTTTTTTTTTTGGTCCTTCCAGGACCTTTACCACTGCTTACTGACTGTTGATGGGTTACTCAGAGCCATCAACAGTCAGTAAATGGTGTTTTTGGGAGAATGCGTTTTTTGTGAGTAACATTTGTGTTTGGGACCGTAAAAGTGCCTTTTTCACCCCTTTCTGGCTGTTGATGGCTCTTCCAGAGTCATCAACAGGTAGTAAACAGTGCATCTAAGCGAAAACGCGGTGTTTTTAGTCAATATTTAAGTTTTTGTCCCCGGAGGTGCTTTTTTCGCCGCTTGCTGACTGTTGATGGCTTTCTCCGAGTCATCAACAGGCAGTAAACGGGGAGAAAGCGCGCTTTTGTCTCCACCTGGTGGCGAAAAAAATGAATTACACAAACCTGAGTATTTCTATTATTGAGCTGTCAGGTGGAATGCCAAACCACGCCCACAAGCGCCGCTTGGTCAAATCGCATTTCCCGGTATGGGTCACGCCCCACCTCTACTTGACCACGCCCCCTGTGTAAATTCATTATGTAATGTAATTGTGCCTGAAACGATGTTACACACTGACCAGCACACAACACAAATGCTCATTTATAAAATTTATTTATATATTTATATATATATATTTATCTTTGAAGTCAGGTGTATGATAGTTTGTATGTATTTATATAGAAATCTATGCAGACTTTTCACAGAGAACAGAACCACATCAACACGATAAGTCAAGCTGTGGACATTTGGAATTTTCACATAATGGCATCACAAAAATATATGAACACCAATGTCTCTGTCGCCACGGCGATCTCTTTATACAATCACTTCAGAGATGTTACAATCATGTTTCATATGGAATAGCCAGACCTACGCAGCTAGAACCTGTACATCTGTAAATGTTTATCTTGCCAGCCATTTTTCACACATGGGAGAAACTGAAAAATATAGACGGGGTTGCGGGGGATATACACTATGTTTGCTAGCCCAGACTTTCTCTCATCGGTTCAGGGCTTCTCCACGTGCAGCGATGGACTGGCTGACACGTTCTGTACGCCACAACGTCTGAATTTTTCAGGAAAATGACCCACAAGTGACCAAAAAAAACAAAAAAAAACCACCAACAGAAACACAGCACAGCGTGTAAACAACTGCATGAAAAGTCTGAAAAAAGACTCCAACATTCTCCTGTCTCGTCAGACTCCAACTCTTCGTTCAGTGTGGGGGTGCGGCGGCGGCGGCATCATTCCAGAAAAGTCGCTCCATAAATCAAAAAAGCTGTCACCTATTGCACTATGTATGCAACATCTATCCGTCTACGATATACAGAAAAGTGCTAACGCTCTCAAATGTACAGTACGCTACGCACAAACACCAGGAACATTTACATCAGTGTGTTCGTGTGTGTGCATCGCCGTCACACAGGCGCCGACACCCTACAGTACAGTACAGGAATATACCAGAAAACATAATTACACCTCTACTTGATGACTTTGAGCTTTTTTTAACATAAATTTGGAGCTGGCCTCATTCACTAAAGATTCAGTCGATGCAAATCTTAGATTTTGTTCAGCTGTTACTCATAAATAACTCATTTTAAATCATTCTGTCTATTGTTTTGGGCTTTAAGCGTGACCTCCGACACTAACTTGAACAAATTCTGATGCAAAATACTTTTTTACCAGAGTATAATTCTATTTTTGTCTGTGGATGGTCCTCGTCCCATCTGAGCTTCAGTTTATGTTTATGTTATGTTGGGACCTGCACCCAAAGTTTCATCGGAAATAAATGAGCCACGTGGTCTCCGGGGTGGGAGGGTCCCTTGCAGTCCGGTGAGGTTCACGTCGTGGTGGAAACGTTCAGGAATGGACCTTGAAGGCGAGCAGCTGCTCAGAGTGCATGTTGTTGAGCGAGCGCAGGTCCGGCAGCTTGAGCAGCAGCTTGGTGAAGATGGCCGACTCGTTGGGGTGGTTCTTGGTGATGAGGCTGCGCAGGGCGCGGATCAGCGTCTCCTGCAGGGCCTCCACCGAGTTCACGTTCTCGATGCCCGAGCGATCTAAGAGAGGCAGGGCACAAGTGTTAATCTGCTGAGATTATGATGGAATGAGATAATCTGCAGCCCTGGTGGATGGGGCTAACCTGCAGACACCAGAACCACGGCGGTGAAGAGGCTCATCTCCTCCTCGCTCAGACCCAGGTTCATCAGCTTCTCGCTGAAGTCAAACATGGAGTTCAGAAGGTCTCCGGCCCCCATGGCCCTCAGGGCCTCCATGCTGTACTTCTTCCCACCCAGAAATGTGACAGTGCGGTTCTTCACGTCGAACAGAGAGGCGAAGCGAACGACCAGCACCTGCAGAAGACAAAAGCCCCCCCACGTCAGTCTGGGAGCACCTGCTTCCTTCAGGTGGACTGATGGACAAATGAAGCGTACCTCAAAGGTTCCGGCCTTCAGCAGGCTGACCTGGTCGTGCTGGGAAAGGTCTCGGAACCCTGGAATCTTCTTGGCAAACTCCACCACCTCCCTCACAGCGGGGGTGAAGCTCTGGGAGAACTCCTCCCACACCTCATGTCCCGACTTCTGGGGGTCCACGTAGGCCGACATGTTCATGGGACAAACCTGAGCGCGCACAAATACACCTGTTTAATGATTCCTGTGCATGAGGAACGTGTGACCAGGTGTCTGTGTGTTTTCGCCTCACCAGGTACATCCTGTTGCCTCCTCGCCACTGGGGGCCCCTGCTGGCAGGGCAGGCAGCAGGGGGCGCTCTCAGAGCTCCGTGTGCATAGGTGGGAGTGTGGCTGGCGTCCACGGTCCTGGACATCCTGAAGGGGCAGTGCTTCAGGGCGTTGTCCTCCTGAGGAAGACGGCCCTGGCTGTTTGGAGGCTCCTGTGCTGCCATGGTAACCAGGTTGTTGTGGCGGTTCCATGCATTCTGCTGCTCTTCTTCCTTGTTTTTGCGGGCGGGGCCTGCGGGAGGCAGCGCCTCATTGGCCAGGCTGCTCTGCTCCTGGTTGTACATGAAGGTCTCCTGGTGGGCCCTGGTCACGGAGCCGATCACCTCCTCCTCGCCGCTGTCGGAGGCGCCGGGCGAGGAGGAGCTGGGGCTGGTGTCCATCGCCACCGCGGGTTCGGGGTCAGAGCTGGAGTCCGACTGGCTGGATGGCGAGCGGGAAGGGCCAAGGCCAACATCCTGAGCGGCGGGCGCCATGACGATGGCCGACAGAGGCTCATCGACAGGTGGCGCCTGGAGCTGGCTGTTGTTCATCATGTTGTTCATGGCACTCTGCATCTCCAGCAACATGCGCTGCTTCTCCCGCTTCGGGATGCGACCAAAGCGGACAGCTAACGGAACAGAGGTTTGAATCTTAATGAGCTAAAGTGGTTAATTAATGACTTTTGCAGCACAAATGTTTCTGAATACTCACAGTCTCGGGACATCCCCACCATCAGACACTTCTTGAAGCGGCACTGCTGGCAGCGGTTCCTGTTGATCCTCATGATGGGGCAACTCTCGTTCTTAAGGCACTTTTTGTACTGGATGTTCTGCTGGATGCTCCTACGGAAGAAACCCTGCGCACACAAACACGCACGCGATGAGGGCGGAAGGCAGCGGGACAGAGAGACTCATGACTGCGTCTGCATGGAGCTGCAGATTCCTGCTCTGCACACGAATCTGGGCCTTTCTGTCGGTTTGCGTTCAGCAGCGCCCTCTGGTGGACGCTGCATGTTCATGCTCAGACACGTGAGGGCAGGAAGGTTGGATTTAAAAATAATTTAACATCAGCAAGCCTGGAGGTGCTACCTCTGCCCCCTGCTGTTAACTCCTCCACCCAGCAGTTGGGGAGGGGGGGGTGAACCAGATTCTGATTCTGCTCTTAGCTGCAGGGTGACCCAGTTAAACCAGCAGCAGCCAAACAGGTCTGATTCTACCGCAGCGTCTGGTGCATGCTGCAGAGCGCTCCTCACCTTACAACCCTCACAGGCGTGCACGCCGTAATGGAAGCCGGAGGCCACATCGCCGCACACCTTACACAGCAGGACCAGGCCGTTGATTTCTGTTGAGAATGAAAATCATTTTTAATAAACAAATCAGAAACTAAACCGTCAACCTAAAGAAAGTGACCCGCTTACTGGTGATGCCACACTTTGCGGTGGAAGAGGCGCGTCCACCCTTTTGAGTCCCAGGAAGGTTTTGGCATCGGACCGGGAGCGCTGGGTCAGCCGGCTGACCCTGCTGGTGGCGGCTGGGCGACGAGCCACGAGGTGGGGAGGACGACTGGTAGCTGCCGTTGGAAGAGTCGCTGTGGCACGACTCTGGGCTCGAGCCAGAACTGGAGGAGCTGATATAGGCTATTACGCCCCCTGGTGGGAACAGAGGAATTAGGCCATGAACCCACTGATGATTTACTGCTCTAAAACACACAATTTTATTGGGTTTTTTTCCCCCTTGGGTGATAGTTTCAGCATTTAACAATTACCAGTCCATCAAAAGCTACAAGGTTTTAGCATTTAACAATTACCAGTCCATCAAAAGCTAAAATATTTATATTTTATATACATATATACACGGTTTTTTTTTGGCTGATGGCATTTTAGGTTCTGTCAAAGGTTTGTTCCCCTTAGCTCAGCATGACTCTCTGCCTTTGCTGTCACATGGTATATAGCAAACTTTCAGGGGCCGCAGAGCCTTTTGTTGCAAAACCAGGACAGCTCGCGCTACGACAGCAGCTCCCCGACCAGTAGGAGTGGAGCAGACAGCCTGCTGCCGCCTCTGAGCCAGTTTTTCCTCCACAACATAGGCTGACCTGATTTCTCCCCTGCTATTCTCAATGATTAGGTAACAGGCATTACATAACGTCAGCCTCACAAGGGTGTGTAGTACTGTCTTGTCAGGCCCCTCCCAGCACCCATTCACACGCACCGGCTCTATAAATGAATGTACAATCTAGTTCTAAAAGTAGAATTTTATGGTTAATTCATTTTATTTTGAGCAAAAACATTTTATTTGGACATATGCATCTATTATGCATTTATTATTTTATTTTTGGTTATTACTAAACTTTTAAAGGATGTCAAGAAAAGTCAATGTTCTGTGTATTTTCTGGAGAACAGATTACATAAGAATTTCAAATATTGCTCTCTTTGTCTTTATAGTGAAATAAAATAATACAATTTTGACAACAAATAATCAATAATTGCTTTTTGTAATAAAACAAAAATATTCAGAACTGCTTGAATGTTAATTTACACGAATGTTTAATTCGTTACACGAATTAAACATTCGTGTAACGAATTAAACATTAGCCGTCTTAAAAAAAACATCTTAAAAACATCTTAAAAACGTGTAAAATGGGTAATCTAACAAAGGCAGAAAAATCGAATTAAGAAAAACAAAATGAATGGTGCATTTATTAACAGTGGGAAAATCCACGTGAAACTGGGCCATCTTTGTCCCGTTGTTCAATTCTGTAGGCAGGGAAATTAAGTGACGTCAATCAGAACCTAAGGCAAATAATCGCCAATATCATTAAATTAGAGTAGCTTGTTGTCTTCTCGCTCAACAATTTAATAGAGGGTCACTATTGGAAGCCAGAGTTTATAATAAAAGCAAAAATCCCAAGGGTTTGTAAACGCGTCGTGAGTGTGAAGTTTCGCTTGCCGCGCCCCCACGCGGGGCAGAAGGTTCTTTGCCGGGAAAACTAGGTCACCCGGAGCCGCTGCGAACAGGCTCACGTGTATCCGCCGCGAGACCCCACATCAGTTCCACGGCAGGAATTATGCAACAGTGACGTCACGACCAATCAGCGGCGACGCACGGGGAGCGTAAACACAGGCGCACATGGCTAGGCTGGCGAGTCCATGTGAGAAGAAGCGAATGCAAAGCAGCTCCAGCCATGTAACCCGGGCAGTGACAACAGCCTGCTGGTACTGCTAACCCAGTTAGGCTTCCCGAACCAGTACGAAAACCAACATTTGACTGTTCGAACTGGTTTGTCAGACTGTAAAGACGGTTCGAAGCACACCACACGAGCTTGTCCTGGTTATGCTAGCGATTTTTAAATGGAAGGTCCTCAAAACGAACTAATGCCCACAGTGGAACGTTTACTGTCACCGAAACAGTAAAACCCACACTCACCAGCTTTGCTTGACTCCATGACAGACGGGTTTTGGGGGTTATTTCCTCCTCCTCTGCTACCTCGGTGCTGAAGCCGTTTTTTCGGATGTTAGTTTTCAGCAACCGTGAAGTCGCTGATTGATTCCCGGTTCACAAGCAGAGCTTTCGAGCTACAACATTTGCAGCGACGCGACTCAGAACCACCGTAAACACGTCAGTGTCGAAGCCGACCGTCGAAGCCGGTGTCGGGAATAATCTTACATCAAACCGCAGTCAAGTTTTCAGGCTGTTTTCAAGTCGTCCTCGAAGGTTGTAACGGACACAAACGCAACCTGGTGTGTTTGGGGTCCGAAGATGGCACAGGAGAGAAGAAAAGGCTGCAACTGAGAGGCGCAACTCCGGTTTGGAGGACTGGTTTTGCAGCGACTGTTTCCAGTAGTGAGCAGACTGCAACCATGTGACCCAGATCGTCGGCTCCTCCTCCTGCAACTCTGCTCTGGTGTCAATATAACCCACTGACATACATTCACCCGGCTGAAAGTCAACCAAAACCGTCGCCAAATCCTTCAAATGTCACAAAAACGAGCACCAACCTGTTCGGAACGACCTAAAGTATCATTAAAGTGGAAATCCCCGTGATTTTATTGAAAAGGCAGCATGAAACTGGGCTCCGCTGTGTTGTTGCCTGTGTGATGTCAGTGAAGTTGCCAGTTTTAGAGGACAACATTTGGTACCAACAGTCCCAGAGACTACGGATTTGGGACCAAAGGCCCCAATTCCCAGTTCCACAGAACGTCTTACTGGTTTGTGATTAAACTGCAGCCTTTTAAGGCACTGTTTCACTTTGCAGCAACAGGGTTGCAGGTGAAGTTGTTGGCGACGTGGGTGGTTCCATCACCAGCAGAGATGCACATCAACATCACTCCTGGTTTGTGGTTTTGCACGGTTGCTTTTCCACCCCTCCAGTGTGGGTACTGGTTTTGGCGACATTGCATGCAACTGTGAGCTGTTGCTTGCTGTGTTGAGGTCATGACACCTTTGGACCGTTGCTAGGAAACCTGTGCTAGTTCTGTCACACTCAGCCCAGCGTTGAGCAACCTTCAGCTGCACTGTTGCATATTGCTGACGTGACGTTGGCGTGTTTGCGTTGCCATCCATCTGTACGGAGTCTTGACAAAGGTGGGTTAGTCTTATCAGCACCAACGCTACCATTAAGTGTACTTTACACGAAGCTGGTATCTCTGACACGGACCCAGTTTGAATCCCACTTTCCTGACCTTCATGGAGGCAGGAAAACTGTCCAGAACCTCCAAATAAAGAGGAATGTTCCCAGTATTTTGTGTGTTCTGGCTGCTGGTCAGGAGTCAACGCTGCCTGGAGCCGAACCCCCCCACACGCTGCATTCCTGCCGGGTTAGCATGACACTGAGAAGCTCCCCTTCTCCTCCACACTGGTTTCCCAGGGCGCTCCCCGTCCCAGCTAAAGTTTCCTCATGTTCTACAATAGAACTTTTTGAGGAGTAACCCGTCCCAGGTGGAACCAGCCCGAGCTTTCCCCTTAGGGAAGTTTATTTTCACCCAGCAAGTCAGAGGTCACCGTGGCTCCACACTTGAAACCGGGGAGGAACAATGGAGCCGGAGTAACGTGAGAGACGAGCGCTTTTCCTCGCTCCGCCCTTCCGTGTTTTCATTTGACCCGTCCATTCTAGGTCAGGGAAGGTTTATTTTGGTTGAAAGGCCACTGTGGCTCTGACCCTGTCCTGGCACCCGCCCACAACCAGTGTAGGAATTTCATTTTTTCCAAATTTAGCACCCAAATCTCCCATTTCCCCCACTTTAATCTGGTTTTCTGAGAAATTAAACCTTCAGTATAAACGCAGGGATGAAAACATCCTCCACCATGTTTGGTGCTGATCCAGATCATCTTAATCCTCCACCTTTCCTTCATTCCAAAGAATCAGATTTCAGGACTTCAGGTTTTTTTTAGACGTGTCTAAGGTTGCTCATCTTTGGTAGTTTGGGAACTCCGCTGTTCCTTCCTTGTCCAGAGTCTTTCTCCCTCAGCCTTTCCTTGATTCACACATGGTCCATGCCAGGTCTCTGGGATCACTCCACCGATGCTTCCTTCACTTTCATTCAACTTTATTTATAACGACGTCTGTGACAATCTGGTTTATCTCCAGAAACCCAGAGGAAAAGCCGCCTTTAACAGGAAAGAAGCTTGAACAGGACCAGGTTTCACTCATTTCCAATCCTCACTTTTCCACGCTGTACAGGTGGAATGAATCACATCTGTCCAGAGAACCTACTGTGCTCTGGAAATGGAGGGGGGAAATTGCACTTATGGTTAAAAAGGTAACTTTCTAACATCTGCAGAAGGAATTTTTTAGGGTGGTTCTTGTCTGTTTATCCTGACAGCACCTTAAGGATGACCTCAGCACTCAGACAAAAATAGGTAAATGATTGATGCATCTGTGTGTGTGAGAAGTTAGCCTAGATTACACACATCTTTGTAGCACCTTTAATGACGCTCCATTTAGAAGTGGGTCAAACGTTACAACAAGAAGACCCTGATCAGGTTTCTGGAGGTGTTTGGATCAGGGCTGGAGGTGGACTGAGGATCCCCAGCAGACGGCTGGAATTACACCTCAGATCACTTTCACTGGTCTTAATGGTTCAAGTCCAGCACTTTCCTGCTGAAATATAATCAAGCTGCCAGAAAAAAGTCTCAAAGAACTTTAAAAAAATCTTTTAGACTCTAACCCCAGAAAAAAATGAATACCTAATGATTGGAAATCTTTGACTTAAGGAGATTCTGCAGCTTCACAATATTAAAGGTTAACTATTTTTTAAAGCAGTAGCATTTTATTCTTTTCAAACAAGGTCAGGCCGAATCATAACCATCAAATTATGACTTTTAACCCTTTCAGTGCCACATTTTCACTTAAAATAGGCCAGAATTTTGATTCTTTTCAAAGGGCAGATTTTAGTGGCTGGGAGCAACTTCTGAAAATATCTAATAAAAATTGTGAAAAAGGAAACAGCTGTCACCATAAAAAGGATGTTTATTTTTTGAATGTACAGACAGGTGGCGCGCCCTAACGGTAGCGGTGCAGCTGCAGGGTGTTGCGCCTCTTCCAGGCAGCATGGCGGGAGCCTCCGATGGTCAGGTGGAACTTGTGGCCCTTGCCCAGGCCGCGGCTCTTCTTTCCTGCAGATGTCAGGCCACGCATCTCTCTGTGCTTGTGCACAGGCTTTGTGATCCATTGGGTGTCTGGGTTACGCCTGATGGCTTTGTGGAAGGGGTCGACCAGAATCACCTCGAAAAACTTGTAGGTGGAGTCTTCACCCACCCAGTAGGAGTTGAGAACTCTCAGGGCTCCACAGTGACGACCAGCACGCTCCTACCATTAAAAAAAAGAAAGAAAAAAAAAGAAAAGATGAGTGAGCAGCATCTGGAAACTGCACACTGCACCAAAGCCTGTGAGGACCAACTGCAGCCAACAGGATGATCCAGGTCAGAAGATGAGCTGGTTTCAGGTGAAGTAATGGCTGAAATAGATGAATCTCCCCAGGACATCGTGTCACTTTCACTCAGCAAGCTGTTCAACCCCCCCCACTGTGACTGAACAGGTTACCTGCATAGGTTACCTGCATTATCTGATTTACGCATCTCTCCAAATTCCGAACCCTGAAAAATTACAGTAATTTCTCCACCCGGACCAATAAAGAGGAAAATCACAGGTGTTGATGCTGCTGATGCGGAGTTCTTCAAAACGGAAGAATGAAAAATCAAGTCTGTGTCTGTTGCTTAGTGATAGAAGTAAAAGTGAAGCTGTTCTGTAGAGCTCTAAATATATCCTGACCGGTTTGTTTACGCGTCAAAGTTGGCAGGAACACTCGCGCTCCAGAACAGAAAGTGTGTATTAACCCAGGTCAGAGATCATCAACAACAATAACAAGAAAGTTTTATTCATTGTGGCAAATAAGTTACCACATGTGGCCCAGCAATACCAGATAACGTGTGGTGCGTTCAGGAGCATCGTTAAAACTGCATCCTCACCCACATCATCAGAGTCTGGAATGGATTAACCTACCTCAGCAACAGACTGAAGGCTGCGGGCAAACTTCATCTGGTTGACGCCATGGTGCACTGGCTTGCCGTAGGTGGCACCTTTGGGCACGGGGCGTTTACGGCCTCCGCGGCGCACACGGATACGGTAGATGACGTAGCCTGAAACGGTAAAAGGATGAGAATTGCGGCAGGGATCCTGGCGGAATACATCTGAATGAGTACTCACCCTGCTTGGCCTTGTATCCCAGTCTGCGGGCCTTGTCGGGTCTGGTGGGTCGTGGAGCGCGGTGGAGGTTGGACAGTTGGCGGTACTGCCAGCACCGAACACGGAGCAAAAAGCGCATCACATCGGACTGCTTCTTGCGCCATAACTCCTGCATATACCTATATGCTCCCATGTTGACTTAACTGAAGAGGAGAAATACAGTGGTAAAGTACAGCATGTAAACACTGCATGTACACGAATGCTGATAAATGTACAGCAATGTCACTGCATTAGCCTGATATGAAATATGCGTATAATCAGAGGAATTTGTCAGAATCTTTATGGACATACATGTACATTTACTCCTAAAGTGATATAATGTCATAAATACTGCATAACAATGCCTGATTGTTCTGTATTCATGGTATCTTCTCACATGGGGTGTACAGATACACAAACTCATGCCACAAATACTATTAGCAACACTAGCATGGTAGCATTAGTCAAAAAAACATTAACTCGTAGCACCGGAATTTATTTGAATAACAGCATTAGAAACAAAAATCATTTGCGGGTGTAAAAGTCGAAACTGCAACAACTCTGATAAGTTAACATTTATGAGAAGGCAACATGGAGAGAACATTAGCTTGCAGCCGGTTCTATGGCTGCCGGAGCTTCTGCTCCGCACCGATAGATGTGGGGGGGAAAAAAACACTGATCTGTCACCATTTACTGTAAATAATACTGACATTACTCAAATCAATAAATTGTTTAACGGTGCCTTGTATAAAAACGACAGATGAAGGTACATACATGCTGATTTAAATGGATTACGTTTGGTACAAATGCATAGAAATACTCGCTTACATGATGGCGTACCAGCCGGAAAGAGAGAGGAAAAGTACCCAGCTTGCCTTATGAGAACACCGGTGACGTACTTCCTGTTTGTCATTATGGGAAATGTAGTTTCAGTAGACCGTTTTGTATCGCCGCTGCAGAAAATCTCAAGATTAAAGCACATTTTCCCCTCATTTTGTCATCTTTATTACAATAATTTTGACGCATATATTAGGGAACTGAAAGTTTTAATTTTTCTATTTATTACAACAGGCTGACTATATGGAACAAAGTCGTGTCTTTTGAAGTAACAACGCGTTTATAAAATATTAAATTATATTAAAATGAAAAAATCTCGATAAAGATTTGAATATGGTAGTTTCGAAAGCTCAAATACATACATCTCGTTAATGTTTAATCTATGGCCAGGGTGGTGCCTTAATAATCGCTGGATGTGTGCGCAGAGGCGTTACAAAAATAAGTTACTGATTGACGTGGTCATAAAGAATAAGAATATGTTTACTTATCCCACAATGGAGAAATTGTAGTGTTCCAGCAGCAGCATACATTAAGAAATAAATATTAGAAAGACTTTAGAAAAAATAAATAAATAAAAAAATAAGAAATATGGCAAAACCTATATACACATATACAAATACCATCAAAAGTCAAGTTTCCCGTTAAACCTTTAATTAAAAAAAATCGTGGAAAGGGAATTTGGAAAAGAGGAGCAATCATGATCACAGAAAACAGTTCGATACAATATTGAAACGTTTTTAAAGAGGAAATGCCTTATTTATGCAATCTTCAACCAGTAGGGGGCAGTAACGTGACATCCGGTGCCGTTAGGCGTAGAAGAAGAACATGTCCAGAGTGGGGTTTAGCTCAGTGCAGGCTAGCTAAAATGGATGCGAAATTTATAGACTTGGTAAACAGTTAGAATCTCAATGATTCAAGTAAGACATATTACTACATTTTTTATTAATTCACAGATTATGGTTCTCAGAGCTATTTGACACGGGATTAGCCTGTTAGATTGCAACAAATAAAAATAAAGCCGACTCAGCGCAAATGTAACGGATAGTCCAACTAGCTCGCATGTGTTGTTATCGTCACGTCTTTCATGTGAGACCATAAACACCGCGAATTTGTGTTAATTTCAGGTTCGACATGGGGAAAGGTTGTAAAGTTGTGGTTTGCGGTCAAGCGGCAGTTGGAAAAACGGCGATACTGGAGCAGCTTCTGTACGGAAATCACGTAGTCGGTACGTAAATATCGTAATGGCTGGGGAGTCTTTCCTCCTCGCTAACAGCCCATCGTTTGGTCATTGTTTCAGGTTCTCAGTCCGCCGAGACCCAGGAGGACGTGTACGTGGCCTCGGTGGAGACTGACCGCGGCGTGAAGGAACAGCTAAGGCTCTACGACACCAAAGGGCTCCATGATGGTCAAGATCTGCCCAAACATTACTACTCTGTGGCGGACGGCTTCGTGCTGGTCTACAGCGTGGACAGCCTGGAGTCCTTCAGGAGGGTCGACACGGTCAAGAAGGAAATAGACAAATCCAGGGACAAGAAAGAGGCATGTTTACAATATTTCAAGTTAGTTCTTTGTGAAATGTACAAAAACAGTGTGGGTTCATGGGACTGAATTCAGTGACTCATTGATGGAGTCCACTGGCGATCCTGCACTGGAACCGCAGCAGATTTATCAGCATCTTCTGCCTCCTCAGGTCACAGTTGTAGTCCTGGGCAACAAGAGCGACCTGCGGGAGCATCGTCAGGTGGACCACGAGGCAGCGCAGCAGTGGGCTCGGGGAGAGAAGGTCAAGCTGTGGGAGGTGAGCGTCACCGAACGCAACTCCCTCATCGAGCCCTTCACCCAGCTGACCAGCAGGCTCACGCAGCCGCAGAGCAAGTCGTCCTTCCCTCTGCCGGGCCGCAAAAGCAAAGGCACGACATCCAACGACATCTGAACCTCCCGTCAGTGGGCCAGGTTCACACGAGCAATAACACTCCGGTTGCTTCTAGTTTACGTTCATCATTCCATGATGCAGAGATCACCATCACAGTCTGGTTAGCCTAGCCTAGCACTGTTTAAAGTCTCTAGTTTACAAATTAAACAGCTTTGTCATATTATTATTTGTATAGTTTACATGGTGGAAAAGTATAAAGATGTAAGCGAGTGCGGTGCTAAACTCAGCTAACCAGAGTCTGTCCTGATACTGATCTGCTAAACTTAATCCACATGATACTTTTAGATGAAACCAAAGTCTGCTTTTTTTGTCTATTGTTGAAACTGTCACGAATCATTTCATCTTAGCATGAACAAGCACTTTATGACCAAAGATGTGAGGACTCATTGTGTTGTCTGCAGTCGTAGAAATGTTTACCGTCTTTAACAGCCTGCCTGTATTTAATTTCCAATAATCCAGAAGATTGGTTGTGTGTCCCAGAGTCATGACTCCACTGAGAATCCCAGCATCTGTAATGTTGGCTTAGCAAGATGCTCACCATAGTAACCATCAGGAATGGTGATTTACGGAAAGAGGATCTGTTTATCTCACCTCCTAAACCTGAACCCCTGATCTCAACAGCTCTCCGGCCTTGAAGCAATAACGTCAACGGTACAGCATTTACTCATGATGTCACTTCCTGTATTACTTTGCCTCCTGCCTGACTGGACTGCTAGCTGAAGCACTTTGACCAATAGAAGCTAATTTATTTTTGTCACTTTATGAAAGTCACATTCCTTTGATGTGAAGCTTCTGCAGCGCTTTTGTCTTTGATTTGACTGAGAGATTTACTTTTCATTCCAGAATGAAATCCTCTGTAATAAAGTGTTGCCAATGTAACCGTTTTCTGATGCTCCCTGAAGACGGCCACACGCTTCTGTTGGTCACGTTTAATTGGTAAAAGAAGAAACAGAAAAAGTTCTTTATAAATCGGTACAGAACACAAATTACAACCATTTCTAGACATGTCTACATGTGTGAAATGCACAGAATTTGGAGCGGAGAAGCAAACACCAACCGGAACTTCTTACATGTGAGAACTGACACCGACGTGACCGACTGGGAGTCATGCTGCGACACATTTCATCTAGTTTAGCATGAACATCTGCACTCAAACACGAGCTAAAGGTGGCGCTGTCGGGTTTCATTACAGTTGGGCTTCAGTTAACTTAAAAATATACAATAAACAACACAATTTCAGGAGTTTAAGACGTAAATTCTGAGATAAAAATCCACACGGCTCCACCCTCCACCCCTGAGTCAGCCCCCACCCACCCACGAGTCATTCAACCGGCGGCTCGTCAAGCAATTATGTGGCGTATCGTTTGGTCCACTGTTTGGCTATCCGGTCGTGTTCGGGTCTGTTTGTGGTGTACTGTGTGGCGATGCTTCCGACCAGAGGGTCCGCTGTAACAACAACGTTCACAGGCATCACGTTACAGTACACACGCGGTACAAAGGCGTGTGTGTCTGTATGTATGTGTGTGTGTGTGTGTGTGTGTGTGTGTGCCGCTCTCACCAGGGTTGCAGTCAGTCAGCAGGGAGCAGATGGACAGTAGGACTTTGGAGATGGTGAGGGCAGGACTCCAGTTGTCCTTCAGGATGTCCAGGCAGATCACCCCCTGACTGTTGATGTTACAGTGGTAGATCCTGGTCCGGAACGTCACCTGGAAGCACATACACACAAACATGGTCTCTAAAGTCCAAAGGTTAAAAAAAAACAAAAAAAAAAAACAGGTGAATTATTTTATTAAATGAAGAAAAAGTGTCTTATTTCATGGATAAACTACGTTCTCCAGTGATGAGGTACAGGAGCCATGCATCCCAGGTACGGTGGCTCCCTCTAGTGGAGAACGTGAGCATGACAGCCCTGTGAAACAGGAAGGCCCGGCTGCAGCACTCACCTTGGGCGGTTTGAAGGGGTAGTCTGGCGTGAAGGCGATGTCCAGGAAGAAGACCCCTCCCTCATACACGGAGCCTGGAGGGCCCAGGATGGTGGATCTCCACTCATAGATGTTGTCTCCTTTGGGACCAGCACTGCCAGAACAAACAGAGGTTCTTGGTGAGGACGTTCCCACAGGACGGTGCTTCCAGAGCTTTGGGGTCACGTCCGTGTCAGTGTTATCTTTGATTAACAACAACAGCAGCCTCTATAACCTCCAGTTTTGGGCTCAACCATTGTTGGAGGAAAACTAGAAGCCTATAGCCGGCGCTGCCGCGGACAGAAATCGCATGGTTGCCACAGAAACGACCACACTGAGGTTTCTCTCCTCTGACAACAGAGGCGTCTCACATTCTCAGACAGGCCTGCGACGGCGGCGAGCCGCGGTTTCCTCCGACGCACACAAAGGCTGCCCAGTGCTTTGTGTTGCCCGGTGCCGTTCTCTGCAGTCCTGGAGGGGGGGGCAGGCGGGGGGGCTTCTGGGAACGCGTGGCGGCACCAGCGCTGACATTTCAGACGCTGTTCTTTGGGCCTTTAACCTTTCCAAGCGGCGTGCAGCGAATGACTGATCTCTGGCCGCCGAGGCCTTGTCGCTCCGTCACTGATCCTAAAACACTCGTGGCTGACGGAGACGATGGAGTGACTCCACTTCACACACACACACACACACACACACACTTTTTTCCGACAGTAATCAGGCTGATGATCTTCTCAGATCTGTTCTGATTCAAATCCTCCTAAGCATCAAAGCAAAACCAACGATGCACTTCATCCTGGAGCAGCAGGCGGACGTTCAAGGGGATTTCTCTTAATTTCCATGAAGTTATTTTAGTATTTCAGCATGTAAATGATGACCTTTTAGAGGTCGGCTCAGCTTTGGAGATCAGACCTCAGACCTGCTCCCCCTCCAGACCCAGGACCGGGATCCCATGGCCCAGAGAAAGCGGAACAGCATGTCAAAAAACGCTGCCTTGCTCATTGGTATCTGGGCAGTTGGTGGCTTCCGCACCATGTAATTATAAGTGCCTGATGCCTCTGACTGCTCTCTAAACCTCCATCTTTGCTCTGGAGCTTTGTGAAGCCGTCGGGGACGTCTGAAGGAACAGCGGCGCTGCAGGCCGGCCGCTTCCTCCCCGGGGACGAGGACTTTGATAGATGTTTGTTCCACCTCAGCGGAGGTGAAGAAACACACCCGAGGAGACCCAGCAGAGGGTCAGGAACCGGCCTGACGAAGCATCTGAAGAGGAGGAACCAAAGGGTGAATGACCACACAGATGGAGGCGTCACGGGGACGAGGGTGGAGAAGAATAAAAGCGGCTCCATGTCCATCCTCGAGGTTTGTAATTAGGTTTTGACCAACTGATGAAAGACCAAACAGGAGTCACTGGTGATAATGGGAGCTTGCTGGATGGGTTTTTTCCCCAGTCTGAGGCCGATTAAGAAGGAAGCAGGATGTTGACAGACAAACCAGGAGCACATTGACCTAAAGTTTGTCCTCATCTTCACCTTCACGCTGCAGGAAACGCAAACGAGTGCAGCTGAACGTCGCTGTCTGGCTCTTATTGTAGGGCGGGGTTTAAACCTCCACGCCAGCTGTGATCAGCCGATTCTCCAGAAACAAAGCACTGGTGGGACACAGGGACCAAAGTCCACATCCAAAAATCCACTGGGACTGCTGAGGAACGCTTCCTCCTCTCCTTGAAACGCCTCGGCTGCAGCCAGGGCGTGTCCTCCTCACCTCTCAGAACCAAACGCCTTGATGCTGCGTGTAAACAGGGCCGAGCCAGAACAGAGAGGTGAACCAGCCGGCGAGCGTCTGTTTGCAGATCGCTGTGGATCTGGGAGGATGCTAGTTCCTCCTGACAGACCGTTTATCCTCATCACAAACATCCGCACAGCCACAGAAAGACGCACGCCGCCAAGCCCCGCTGCGCTCGCTCACCTGCAGTTCGGCGGCGGGTCCAGAGTAATGTCGGCCAGTTCTTTCTGAATTCTGCGGAAAGAAGAAAAAAGACTAAAGTCAGAGGGGGTTAATGCGTCGACGGTGTAGCTGACCACGAGGCGGACCATTCCACCGCTACAAGAAGGCTGCAGTTCACGCGTTACAGCTGCCGCTCTTTTCAAACGTGACACAATGGTTCAGGAATAACCTGAAGGTTGTCAGAGTGAGCCTGATGAGGTCCGGGGCCAAGCGTGGTCCAAACCGCCGGAATCCCGTCAGCTGTTTGCGGCTGTATTAGATTTCTTGTAAGCTGGTACTCAGCCCGAGGCTAGTAACCTTAGCTTAGACAAGAGCTTTGGAGGACGGCGGGACGTGAGCCCGTGCTGCCATCTAGTGTCCAGTTGTTCATTAGTAATTAAACGGTTATTACAGTGCTGATGCAGAGAGCCAGACCCACCTCTTAGCGCTGGTAGACAGGAGTTTGGAGGCCTTGCTCATGCTGGCTTTGCTTTCTCGTTTCTTGGAAGGTGTGCTCTCTGGCTGCTGCTGATGATGATGATGACCGGAGGATGTGGAGGAGGAAGAGCTGGTGCTGGCACGGGAATCCTCATCCGACATACCGAGCCTGGAAGAACACACACGGGCCCAGATGGGAGCCCTGGGTGAGGACAAGGCTCAGGGGCTTCGATTCAAGGTGTGGGACAGCGTGAGGAGCAGCTGCTTGGAGGTTCCAAGTTTGACACCCCTGGCTCAGAAAACTTTTCCGTTTTAGGACGGTATTAGAACCTCACTGGTGGAGGAATCAAGGCAGAATGTCGAATGTGGTTTGAACAAGCGGGCCTGAACAGAATTTTAACCCGAGTTAAGTGGCTCTACCGGTTTCAATCACCATTCCGTTGGTGTTATCGAGGAAACTACCGGCCGGGCATTTTACTTCTTTCATAACACTAAATTGTGTCCTCGGCTAACGTCTGCTGTTATTTTTAGCCGAGCCGGGCTGCGACAAAGGAGGATTCGTTTGGCGAAATAGTCCGACTAAAGGCCTACTTTACCGACCCACACCTCGGAGTGATAGAGCCGCACGACACCCATGAAGAACCCCCCTCCCCAGCCCGAGAATCGAGTCGGAGAGGTCGGAATGGAAAAGCAGGAACACACCGACGGGGCGATGTCGCAGCACCCCAACAATCCCCGCACGTATCAAACTTTACGTCGAACAAGTTGGTGCGGCGCAGCGAAGCGACTGGAAGCCGAATCCCACCGCTCGAACCAAATACAAACGCGCCGCGCACTCAGAGAGGTTTTAATCGCGTTTTTAAAGCGATATCCGTCGACACGCAGCTGATCTCGCAGAGCGGTTCGACTCCTGAATTGTCCCTCCGACTGTAACCCGACATTTTGTATCGCCTGTATCCCCTAAAGGACACGGGCCACTCAAACTGTCACAGTATCACCGGCTACGTTACCAATATTCCATACTTTATACCTTTCTTTGTGTGGACAGCCTGTGTGCGTACGTGTGTGCCTCCGCCGCCTGGACGCACCAGTGTCAAAGCTGCGTCGAGCTCGAAGCACCAAACATCCGGTCATCGTCTAAAAAATAAAATCCCCCCAAAAATAGGAAAATAGAGAAGAAGTTAAGTGCAAAATACAGCTGCTTTTTAAAATTTACGCAAATTTGGAGATAAACACTTAATCAACGTTAAAATAATTGTGAGCCAAATTAAAATCACAATTATGTATTTTTTTTTGTTATTATTATTATTACGCGAGAACATTAAGATTTTCATTTGAGGAAAAATAAATAAATTTTGTATGTTATGTCATAACACAATCCATTTTTCACAGCGACACATTTTGACAGTGGCAGCAACCAGTATAAAAATGTAAATCAATGGCTGGAGGTCGTATCCTTAGTTTTTTATCCTGAACCCATTGTTGTAATACTCATAAATAGCAGTAATTAAAATCATAATAACAGTCTCAGTAGCTGTTGCTGAACGTGTTTAAAGATTGATATTTATTATTGTCAGTGAATTGTGGGCTCGTGTTTCTTCAGGATTGGCGCTTTTATTTTGTGTGTGGCCGAGTTCCGGTGTGATGCTGCCGCTGGTCGCGTGCCTCCTCAGACAGGAAGTGTAGATCCCGGAGCCGACGTCCTGACGTCATTGCCACTTAAATGTATCTTCAGGACTTATGCTTTGCACGGCGTTACAAAGTGACGTCACGGAGAAGTAAACGAGAGGTTAAGAAACCCAAAAATGCTAACTTTTAATCAGTTCTCCAACATTTTGTTAGGTATTGATCTCCAACAATTTAGTCCAGGCAATTAATCATTGAAGCCATTTTTGTTCCATGTGCTAGAAAATATATACTTGCTGCACAATCCAGGTTTCACTTCCCACCAATCACCTACCTCCTGCTGCAAAGGTCTCCCAGTCTCAGCGACTTCTCCTTTCCTGTCAGCGTCCTCCTCCTCCTCCTCCTCCTCCGGTGTGCGAGGGAGGAAGGGAGGCCAGAGAAGCACCCCCTCCTCTTCTCCCTGATGTGTCAACCATAATTAACTCTGCCACTGTTGCTCCACTTTGGTTTTGTAACACGCTGGCTGCAGCAGAGCTTCGTCTCCCGTTTGGAACGAGGCCGCCGTGACGCTGCCTGTCAACAAGTCTCAGCTCACACCAGCCGCAGTTTCACCTGCCCCCCTCATCCAGCTGGCTGCGGCAGCGCACCTCCTCTTCTTTTCCCATTTCTGATCAAACATTTTTATTTTGAAAATTGCCCAGGAACTTGCCGTCTGGTTCACGGCCTCGTCCTGAAACAGGCCGCACAGCTGTGGGTGGAGCAGAAACAGCACAACAGCGGCTGTAGCCGTCCCCAGCTGCTGCAGAACAGTTGATCCGTCCATCATCTGGTGTCAGCTGGCCTGCAGACTGACCCAAAACATTCATTATCTGTCGCGCACTTGACCAACCGCGGCACCTGTTGGTCCGATTGTCGCCTTCTACACACCTACATCCACATGGTGAAACGGTTGTTTTTGGATGAAATATTACGGTAGAAAGCCAACAAACCAAACTTTAGTACTTCGTCACATTACAGCCAGTGTTTAATCGAGTACGTTTCTTTTTTCTCACGAGGCATTAACTGTACAGCCAACTAGCACTATATTCACACATGGTGATGGGCTCCCTTCATGCGGGACAGAAATAATACCATGATCACATGAACACTGCATGAACACGTATGGTGATGCCATGCACTAATATTGACAAAGAGCTGTAAAACAAATGAAAGAAAGCAAACTAAAAACACTCGCTCAGTCTGAGGGGGTTTTTTTTTTCCTTTTTTTTTTTAACAAGACCATGGTGTAATGTTTTAGATAAAGAAGACAACGAGGGTGGCCACCATGTTATAAACAATGCAATGACGACAACAACATCGACAAGAACGACAACAGTATTAAAGCTTTTCATGACCATATCAACATTCAGTGTATTGGAAAATACAATCCCAATAGACTCTTTGTATAAAAAAGAAGCTTTTTCAAGTCAGCATGGAACAAATAACAGTTCGTTTCTGTGGAGGCGGAGGAGGGGCGGACGACAGGAGCGGGTGTGCTTCCGAAGGTTTCAGAGGGGTGGGCGGGGTTGGTTTGTTTGTTTGTTTGTTTGTTTGTGTGTGGGGTACGTTGAGTCGGGGGTGTCTTGGTGGTCTATGTGGCGTAGCGCTTGGTCCACTGTTTGGCTATCCTGTCGTGCTCGGCTCTGTTGGTCAGGTACTGGGTGGCGATGCTTCCGACCAGAGGGTCCGCTGCAACGACAGGAGCGACGTCAGCGCCATGATCAGCTGATCGGCAGTAAACACATGGGAGAAAAATCTACATCTTCAGATATTTAAATGACAGCGGGAGTGGGCAACCTGCACATCGTCCCCCATTCTCCAGAACGGGTTCCGACTGTTATTTATTTCTTAGAAGTGAGCAAAACTATCCGCCAATGATGGATAAAACTGGCTGGAAATAAACATGCTGTCATGGCGACTGTTGACTGAAGGGAAAGCATGACGTCATCAACACAGCTAGCTAGTCCTTCAAGCGGAGCCCTTTCATTCTTGTACCCTGTGACGTAGAACGGGCCGACGCTTTTATGGAGGGCGCAGTAAAACGCGGGCGCTGCTGTAAATCAGAGGTGATCATAACAGCACTTCGGCATCGCAACGCCGTCAGTCAACAGCCGACGCCGCGAATTCCCGCCGGCTCCCTACAGATTGTGCTGATGCTCTGGTGAAATTCTTGATGAGGTGATGGAGGGAGAAGCGAATTCCCCGAGCCTCACGTCCTCTCTGCTCAGCTGCAGAGCGTCCCCGGCGAGCCTCGGCCTGCTGACGGAGCAGTGTGATCAGCTTGGCTGAGCAAGCAGCACAAACACCCTCCACGCTAATCTCTGCACGCTTCCTTCTCCCCCGCGTTCCTGAAAAACGGGATCCTGACGTCGGCTGCAGCTCGCTGCGGCAGGTTACCTGTTCGTGCATCTGCAGCAGGATTACGTACATTACTGGAGAGATTCCAGTGCATTTTGATGGCAAGTTGGAGACTGGACGTACCTGCAACAGTGAGGGGGGAGAATGTGCACGTTTGACACGAAAACAGTCGGACTAACCCAAAGGCTCAGTCTGATGCTCTTGTATTTATAAAAACAGAAGTAAAACTCATTGTGTTGCCCTCAGACACAAGCCTATTTGCCAGTTTGTAGCAGAGTGCACCAGACAGATTTGGATTCCACAACCACCGCTCAGGCTCATTTGGGAACCCTCAGAGCACAAACCAACACGAGACCAGACACGGGATAGAATCCACCAGCAGGCAGAGACAACAACAACATCCTGCTGAGAAATTTCACGGCTGACGCGAGCAGACAGCATAACCAGAGTTTTCCCGGATTAAAACTCTCCAGTTTGGTGATTTTGATTCCATTTGTGGAGAAAGAGGACTCATTTGACGGACGGACTGAGGCTGCAGGACCAGGTAATAAAGCAGCGCAGCTTTATTTCCTCCCGCCTCACCCGCGAGCTTTGTTAAATTAGAAGGTGCCTTCCGCTCCGTTATTACCTCTGCTGCTGTTTCAGGGACACAACGGATCTGCCTCCAACTGCCCGAGTCAAAGAGGCCACAAATTCTTTGCAAACGACTTTTCCATTGTGGAGCCGACAGGGCCAGGATGTAAATGAGTCTTATCTGATGTCAGCTGAGACTGTTAAGTCGTCCTTAAGGTCACAGCGGACGCGTGTCATTACAGCTTCAACAAACTAACACCCCTGAAGACACTGAGGGGGGGAAACGAGCAGAAAGCTCAGGAGAACTCTTCTGAGAGACGAAGATCAGCCAGACATGTGACCGATCCCCGGGCGCAGCGTCAGATGACTCCATCTGGCTGCGCCGAAAATTCAGCCAGACAAGAAAAGACAAAGACAAGGAGAGAAAAACCAGGCCTGACACTGGACAGAGGCCCCCAGGCTGGACGTGAGCCAGGATAAGCTGGGACGCGGCGAGCAGCTCGGCAGCAGGCAGCCACCTGGACGCCCCGGGAAGACGCAGGCGTGACAGCAGAGACGCCGAAGCCTCTGGGAGGCTTGATTAACTGTCACTCCCAACCACCACCCTGCCCCCGCTTTAATGAGCCACATGCTGATGATCTCCGGCTGCAGGGGAGAGAAAATCATCAGACGATTCCAGAGGCCATATTCAGCCCTCGAGGGGGGAAAAAAAATCACCCAGCGGTGAGAAATGTAGTGAAAGGACTGATTCTGATGAGGCAAGACGCTGAAAAGGCAACAAAATGTGCGTGGGTAACAGGAAAGAAGGCTTCTGTTGGTGCCCGTCAAGCTTCTTTTCATCACACTTTGAAGGAATTGGCTCATTTCATCTTGCCAACATCTGAAAATGTCAAAGGAGAGGAAGAGGAGGAGGAGGAGGAGGAGGAGGAGGAGGAGGAGGAGAGGGAGTGAACACTGTTCTCATTTTCACCCACAGATGAAGAGTCCTATCAAAGAGCAATCTCCGTGAAGAGGACACCAGCCATCATCAGAGGTCTTTGCAATCACCTGCGTGTCTGCGTCACACCTGAGATCAGCTGTCTTCCTCTCATTTATCCCACTCAGACTTCAACCGTTTCTACTTAAAACCAGTCCAACCAGGAGGGTCAAACTGGTCTATAAATAACACGGCGGACCACCGTGGCTCTGCCCATCAGGCGGACAGTAATTAGCTCTGAAGATGGTGACCTCGTCAGCAGGCTGCGTCTAACACCCACTGAACTTCCAGGCTGAGACTCAGACAAGACCAGAGGAGGAAGATGATGATGAGGAAGGTTGATTTCTGAGGCGTAAATCAGGAGCTGCGCTGGTAAAACCAGGTGAGACACGTCTGCTGCTGCTGCTGCTGCACGTCGACGTTAGAAGTTAAGAGCCGAGAAGTTTGCTGATTAGAATGGAGAGATGAAGATGAAGCGTGGTGAGTAACAAATTGTGTTTGAAAAGGCGTCAAACTCGGCATCTTATCCGTCTGCCGCTGCCATGAGAAGCACGGCTCCAGCCTCAAAGGGACACGATCCACACAGAATGACACGTCAATCAAGCTGTCAGAGCCCAAACTGGAGGGAGACATGAGGAGTGTGTGTGTGTGTGTGTGTGTGTGTGTGTGTGCCGCTCTCACCAGGGTTGCAGTCAGTCAGCAGGGAGCAGATGGACAGTAGGACCTTGGAGATGGTGAGGGCAGGACTCCAGTTGTCCTTCAGGATGTCCAGGCAGATCACCCCCTGACTGTTGATGTTGCAGTGGTAGATCCTGGTCCGGAACGTCACCTGGACACAGACGGCCACACCAGGACCATCGCTGTGTGAGTGTGCAGGCTGGCTTCCACTACACTCATTCATTATTCACTGTCACATTTGTTTCATTCCAAACATAATTTCCTTCCTTTTGTCCCATTTTGCCCTGATTAAAAGTGACATTTTCATTATTGATGTGGCAAAATCCAAACATAATCTGGTGGATACAAGTTCTCTTTATTCACCTCCAAACAATTACAGGATAATAGGGGTGAAACAAATGGGATTTACCATTTATCAAGTTGAAAATGGACAATTTTCTTTTAGAATGACTAGAACAATGAATTATTTAAGCACGCTAAAAGCCTTCCTGTCTGATTTAGGCGTTCCAAACAAGGTTGTGCATTAGTAAACATCTGCCTTATCTTCAGTCCATTTCAGCACCTGAGTAAATGCTGGGGCCGTTAAAGTGGCAGGAACGCTGCTGCTGTGGAGCTGCAGAGTGAAGGTGACTCTGACCATCCCTGAGGATCCTTCACCCTCTAGTCAACACTCCTGGAAGCTGACATCATTAGGGACCGACCTCTGACCTCGCTGTTACTTAAAAGCAAAACCTGCTGACCAAGGCAGGCAGGTGTGTTTTGTGCTGGGATGCTCTTTTCTCTTGTCCTCCTCTGGTTCCCCCCTTTCATCCTCTCATTAACCCTCCCTTCGTGCTCTCATTAACCCTCCCCTCCCTTCGCTGGTGCTGATGCCTTCAGTTTGTCGGGGTCGCCACAGAGCAGCTGAGATGGTCCGGTGAGTTCCGAGTCCCTCCATGGGCAGCGTTAGCCGCGCCCAGGCACCATTAGCAGCACCCAGGCACCGTGTGGCTCTGTGGTCTCATTACCAGCCTGCAACGCTGTCATGGGTGAGGCTAATAGATTAGAATACATATACACCACGGGTGGAATCCCCCGACCCCTCAGTATCATGGTACAGAAACATCACAACACTGAGGCGACACACCAGATTAATCTGAGCTGTAATTTTATGGGCTGGGGGTCATCTTGACAAGTCGCTGGTGAGACAGAACAAAGAGGTCTGGGTTGACTGAGAGAATGTAATGGAAGTCCCATCATCTCCGAGTCCAACCTTGACTTTATGGTGCTTCATGGCACGTTAAACGGCCTCTTTCAAACATCTGAAGAGGAGATGATGCAGACGAGGATAAAGTGTTCAAAAGGAAGATTTCCGCTGACTGGAGATGTTAGTTGTTCCCCACAACTATTAATTAATTGCAGGAAACCAGGATGCTTTCAGAAGTCTTTGTGTGAAATGCTCAAAAACATAAAACACAAACTTGTGTATCAAATTTGTCTCATATTTCCAGTTTTTATCCTGACATTTGGTTCCACGGCCAACATTAACAGATGCTCTTTACTGCCACCTGCTGGTAAAAGATGGGATATCAGCTCGTACCACTGTGGGAATACGTCATTAATTTTAAACATCCTATACCATGTCCACTCTGCCTGAAGCCACCTGAATCTGCCACAGAAAGGTGGGAACCAACCAACCGTCAGCCATTCTGCTGCGTAAATACCAGTAACAGTTGCATCAGCAGAACGCAGAAACCCTCAGACTGGCTGGAGGGAAGCCGAACAGATAGCAGCAGGTAAATCAGGAAGGCAGCAACTGTTCAAGGATGGTGACACCTTCATTAGAGGGAGAAGCCTACACCAGGACAACTCTTTATAGCTAATTAGCCTAGCATTTCCCACCATACCTGCTGCTGCATCTACAACCAAGAACAAGAGCAAATGTTGAGGCATTTGTTGGTGCATCAGCACACGGATCCAAGAGCAAGCTCATTTAAACAACAGATGGCTGATTGGACTATCGGCGATGAGATCCTCTCCTCTCGTTCTGCAAATCTCTCCTTTATTTATCTCATTTCTTTGCGCCTGCAGCCTCTTCTCAAACAAAGCTCTGAAATCTGTGGAACAATTCAACTCCCTTTAAACATTTGGGGGGTTTTGCACTTTACAGTTTCCAACAGAACTTTGCCAACATCACCATGTTGAAAAGGTCTTTTAAATGTTAATTATCACGACTGAGGCTCGTCCTGTGACAACAGCGGGGTAGCAGCGTTTACTCTGGCGTGACCCTGTGAAGAACAGTAGGTCAACCGTTGATGTCAGATAAGGTCCTGCTGGTGGGGTGAGAGGTCAAGAGGTCTCACAGGTTCTTCTACGCATTTAAAGACCTTTTACTTCTCTAGTGAAAAGCAGCTTAAACAAGATGCCTTTGTTGGACAACAGCCTGTAAATGCAACAGCCTGTTGAGACAATGGCAGTGTTGTTGAGCACGCTGCAGAGCTGCAGGGCCACACTCACCTTAGGTGGCTTAAAAGGGTAGTCTGGTGTGAAGGCGATGTCCAGGAAAAACACTCCTCCCTCATACACGGAGCCTGGAGGGCCCAGGATGGTCGACCTCCACTCGTAGATGTTGTCTCCTTTGGGACCAGCACTGGATTTATGAAAATAAAGAGCAGGAGAAAGAAATGTAATCAGCCAGCAGGAGTCTGGAGGGGATGACGCTGTGGAGGATCATCATTATCTCGCCTGTGTGTGGAGGAACATGAAATGCTCCTCCACACACAGGCATGCACGTACACACACACACACACACACACACACACACACACACACACACACACA
>BJFM01004444.1:6569-32971 GCA_016586285.1 Arothron firmamentum | reverse complement strand
GAACAAGACATTTCCCAGAATTCCGCTGCAAAAGATAAATCAGTTTGAAACAGAAGAGCTGCTTCTGGCCAAGGTGTACTGAACTCTGCTGCATGGATTTCCAAGCTACAACAGCGCCTCTGTGACCTCTGTGCTCAGAACAGCATAATTATCCTTTTCCCCCATGGCTATATCAATGAATGCATCACTAATCAATCCCACTAACGAGGCTGAGCGTCGCGGAGGAGCCCCGAACGTCTGTCACACGGCCACCGCTCTTAAACCTGGCGGATGGAGAATTTGGGGGCAAATCCACACTGCTAGAGGGTCAACGTGGGGTCTCTGGGTCGCAAAAACGATGTTGGATGATGATATTAACACATTTACAGCTTATTTACCAGAACTTAAAAGGGAAAACCCGTGTTCTGCTCAGTGGAGAACTGACAGCCGGTTATGTTCCAGCATATTTCAGCCATTTGACACTTCAGCAGCGAGTCCGGCAACACGCTTTTATTATTGTGGAGGCACCTCAGCAATGTCGCCAAGGGCACCGCACAAATGTCAGCGGCGCGACACAAATCTGTTACACTTGGGGTAAACAAAGTGTGAAGGCTCACAGAGGCAAACCAATTAAAACAAATATAAACAGAAATACGAAAAGACTCCTAAATAATACATGAGACGATCCCCGGAGCCGCTTTATTCAATGCCGCCTCGGAGATTAAAGGAGGTGCCGGCGTCTCTACACCTACACGCAGCTTCTGAAACAGGATTGATTAGATTTGGAGAGCGTAGCGGTGTCTGACAGCAGCAGAGACGGTTCACGGCGAGACGCGTGTGAAGAGATTCAGGAGGACGAGCCGGGACGACTCGGACCTCCTCAGCCGCCGTCTGCTGAGAGACGAGGAGCGAGGGATAAAAACACTTCCACGCAAATCTCAGACACTCTGGATTATAAACTAACTGGATTAAGTCCATGAGCTCATTGCAAAAAGAATCTGGGGGAATTTAAGACAATTTTCAGGAAATGGAATATTATACGGGCTAGCAGAGACACGCTATTATAGCTGTAATGCACCTTGTTAAATCCCTCAGAAAAGGATTCAGTCAGTTTTCATTAAGGAGCACTCAGCAGGTGTTGATTGACAGTCCTGGTGTTGTTTTAGCAGGCTTTATTAAGCTGTAATTCTCCAGGGTGGCGGTTCTTTTCTGGTGAGTTAGCGGAATTTCAAAGCCTCATTAGCCGACGCTAACCAGCATCAATATGTCAGCTGTTCTGAAGAAAGCTGGGCTCCAGATCTGCGGAATGAGCCATTATCAAGGGTGAAACACTTCAATCTCCCTGTAAGAAAAGCTCTTTTGATTCCGCTGCTGTCTTAGCTAAAAGGGCCGACGGCTGGCTAATGTGAGCTTTTGTGCAACTTCAATTAGCTCGGCGATACGTCCGAGACGACCGCGAGAAGAGGCAGCAAAGCGAGCCACATAAGAGGGGTCGACCCTGGAGGAAGCCCAAGACCTTCTAACCTTTCAATCAGCGCGAAACCAAGCGCAGCTCCCCATTGTCTCCCATGTGTTGCCTAGCAACGTTACATCCCTGCAGTGATTCTTTGTGTGTAGTTTGTGACGCGAGAGAAATTTACATGGAAACAACAGCGGCCTGCGACTCGACTCACCTGTAAATAAACACGGGATGAAGGAAAAAAAAGAGGCAATCTTCTGTTTATGACTCATCATCTCCAAACGGGTCCTTCAGGGAGGCATCAGCAGAACCTTACGCAATCACATTAGATGATGATATGAAGAAAACCCAGACAGAATTCTGAACAAACATGCCGTCTGCACGTCGGTTCAGGACTAAAAGTTTCATTTGCATAAATGCGGAGCAGTTTGAAATGAACGGGATGGCTCGGGCTCCGGGTTTGATTTGCTCCGAGGGCGAGCAGTCATGGGGAAACCTCATCATTCCCAGCTCAGTGAAATCAATCACGTGTGTGTTCACGCGGCTGCGCCGAGATCACCACAGAGGACGTCAGCTGCTGAGCCTCGATGGGGTGTTTACACACACTTATGTTCAGGCTCCAGGTCTGGGTGCACATTGTCAAGGTCTGAGTTCAGACGGGCGTGTGTGAGCCCCGGAAACTTCCAGGTTTTTAATGTTTTCCTCTGGCGTTTTGCAGCTTGTTCTTTAGTCAACCGAGTCCAGTTGACAAGTGTTAGAGAGGCCGGGCTTCACTAATACAATGTTTATTACCGTTGCGCACTGGCTGATGGAATTCAAAGCATTCAGGAAATCCAGACTGTCCACAGGCAGAACAATAACATCTGATGAAGGCGTAACGTCATGCTGGAGCAAACAATAACTACAAAGCTGTTGGTTCGATTAAGATTCCACACATTCTGACACGCTGCACCTCCGAGCTTCTTTAGACTGGTTTATCTCCAACGCTAGCAGCAGCTAATGTTTATTTTAACTGCCGTCTCTCAGGGGATCCGTCATCAGTCAACAGCAGAGACCTTATTTTGTGTCGACACTGACAGATGACAGTTTGGATTTTGGTAATTGGATGTTTGCTTTAGCGCCAACACTGACTTACAGCTTCTACCCTGTGTTTATCTTTAGTTTTCTCTTTGCTCTCTCTTCTGTTCTGGAGACACGCAGATTATCTCGAAAATTATCTTGAACTGCGTTGCACCGCTAAGACATGCTACGTACGCAGCGGATGCAGCTCCAGGCACACGCGCCGTAAACCCCACTCTGAAGCCTCTGTGCGTACTTCTGCTGCGTTATAAATAAAGTATCCCGTCAGACAAACTTGCTAACCGCACAGAAATCCTTCACACATGACACAAACTCTCCCAGTAATAAAGCTGGCGCACGTCTGCCAGCGCTGTGCTGCATCCACAGAGATGATTCAGGGAAACGATAAGGCTGGATGTCGGCCAATTTCTCCCTCATTTTTTCACACATTCAGCCACTCCAGGCAGGCAAATGTGTTTATGATAACCTTTACCGCTGCCGTAGCCATTAATGGCCCCCATTACAGCCTGGAAACAGTCAGTCATTAACCCTTCTGTGGCAGTAAAGTCAATGTAAAAAGGAAATATTATTAAAATGCTTAAGAGATGCTTCTGTGCGTGCATGTGTGTGTGTGTGTGTGTGTGTGTGTGTGTGTGTGTGTGTGTGTTTGAGCATCCGTGCATGTGTGTGTCTGGTCCTGTTTGTAGGTAACATAATCCAGCGGTGGCAGGTGAAACTCAGAACCAAAGGCTGTATGGAACCCAGAACAGAGCCGCTGCCACCGCTGTAATGCTGGAGATGTCCAGAAGTGACGGGAAAGGTCTGATACGCGACGCTGGTGCGTAGTCTTTTCTTAAGCTGAGCTGGTTGTGTGAGCAGCGGTGCCTGGATGAGGCTTAATGATGCAGACAGGATCTATACAGGCCACATTCACAAGGTTCAATTCCAATTTATCCCAATTTATTCCAGATCAGACTAGAGTGTTTGCACTGTTAATCAGATTTTTACCTTTACCAGTGTGCAGAAAGGACAGGACACTGGTTTACTATAGAGAGTTACAAGAAACATGTGTTTATTCTATGTATAAAACACATCCATGGCCTGGAAATGTGTCTTCGCTCCTTCAGGGCAACATTTTTACAATTAAAAGCAAACAAAACAGATGATATGCGACACGTCAAAGGCTACATCATGAATAAAAGACAAGTGTTTTAGCTAAAAATAATAAACTTCACCATCAGAATACCTAAAAGAACTCGCCGTGCAGGCTGTAATCGTCTTCCAACATCCTGTAAGTACCACCTCAGGTATAGAGCGGCTATTATTATCTGTACAAGGTGAAGTTGAGGGATGAGTTGAATAACGTTTCAATAATATATTAGTCTCGTTTCTGGCTGCTCCTGAGAGGCCTGGTTCTGCCACCAAGGTCACAGAGACCTGCACGCTCAGCTTGCTATTATGAGCCAGCTTTGTTAGCGGCTCTTTGGCTTTTGTATGCAGAGCTCATGGCAGGCGTCTCTCACACTCTTGGAAGAAACGAAACGGGTGAGGAAAACTGTGGAGTGAGTTACTGTGGAAAAGAAACTCCTCCTTTCTCTCCTTGTGTCGCGCAAACACAGCGCAGCTCCATTAAATGATGAAACACACCGCTTTTATTGTGAAAGGGTTCATTAAAGGAAAAACAGAGCGACCTCCCTGACCTCGGAGAAAATAAAACACTCTCCTCGCTGCCATCATGACAGCATTGATCAGGCAGCACTCTGGACATTGATTTCACGTCTCTGCGCCATTGAGATGGGCTCAAACACGCCGCAATCACTCCCAGCCAGAAACATTCAGCCAGCCTATAATTCACTCTGTCCTCCCGCCTCCGGATGCCTGTTTGACACACGTTCTAATCTGAATATAATGCCCTTTAAGCTGTCCTGTCGCTGAAATCATCTCCATAATCGTTTAAGCTTCCAACCTGGACAGCCGGGGAAGGAGCCACCGCCTCAGCTGAATATCTGGCAACTCCCCCCCCCCCGGTTCAGATCTGGAGCTGATTTCGTCTGCGGCGTCCTTTCAGCCACGCGTCCGGGCTGATACCAGACTTCGCTCTGACAGCCTGAGATGCTGCAGCTGTCAGCGACGATCGCGCAACGCTGATAAGTTATTAGCGACTGCTGGATTAGCGACAGGCGCATGCGGACCCGCAGCAGACGTGTGTGCCGCACGGAGCTCACCGTCTCATTGTTTCTGTCTTTTTTTTCTGTAAATGAGGACAACGTTTCGCTTTCATCCCGTGTGGATTCCCCGGACACGAGACCGCGTCCCCCACCTGAGAGGAATCAAAGCCGCCCGAGTGAAATCAGAGCCCTGGCAGGAAGTGGAGCGTGTGCGAAGGTTGGGGGGGCCTCAGTGTTCCTGCACAGCTAAGCGCCAAAACTGTAAGCGAAGCTCGCTGCAGCTCGGAAATATCTGTTCCTGCGCCAGTTCCTCTCACTGTTCACACACAAGCCCCCGGGCAGGTGCCAGCCCCCGGCCCCCTGCAGGAAAAGGGCTGCATGTCTGCGTGCACGGTTCTGGAAAGAAATGTGGGCTAGGCCCTGATGATTAACGATCCTCCATTAGCTCACATTAAAGCAGCATCACCGCCTGCTTCTCCCAGCTGACCCGCCATGAGAATAAAGGGGGGGAGACCCTCCGCCTCCCACTGCTAAAAGCTGAGGCTTGAAGGTGATAGCTGTTGAAAGCATACCACAAAAGGCCACATTAAGAATTCATCAGCCAGCACAGCCACATCAACGGGAAGAACCAAGTCAGGCATGGATGGAGACAATTAGCTGGAGATTTACCGTCCTGCAGGGAGGAAAAACCGGGAAAAGCATGGGAATCTCACACCGAACACACTCTTAGGGAAAGGAAGGGTGTGTGTTCATGATTCAGCAGCATAACATGGAGGCAGGTGCCATGGACAGACCCCGCAGGCTCCATTGCGTTGGTGAGCATGTGACCTAGAGTCGGTCCAGCACTACTACCTTGAAACCATCTCTGCGCTGAGCGCCTAATTAATCTTATCAAGGGCAGACGTGCGCACGCCGAGGACAGCGGAGGCGACTGAGGGGCTGAAAATGCTCTTTTTGTTTGATTAGAGCTGCAGAAAGCGTTCAGAAAGGACAGCTGCATCATTCCCACGGCTGCCACGGAAAGACGCGGGCTGGTTCTTGAGGCGGTGGAGACGCGTACGCTACAGTGGAGCCTGTGGGTGTAGCCTGGCTCCCAGCGCACTATTGATTCAGCAGCGCCGCAGTACAGGCGAGCAGCGGCTGGCTGCGAGGAATGCAAAATAAACACAGAGGCTCCATGGGAAAAAAGGGAATTCTTGAAAGAAAATTCCTGGATTTAGACCCTGATCTGGTAACTGGGTCAAGGTCCACCCCTGGCAAACTTAGTAATACACATCCATTGTGTTCTCTAAGCAGAAAAGTCTAAAATACTTTAGAGAAAGAGCGCTAAAGGCGTTTGCTTTGCCGCTTCCGCATTAGCAAACAAGCTCAACTGTGTGCGTCTGAGGTAGTTTGTGCGTCTGGGTCCGACTCGAGGTTGCACTGTGGCTTACCTTATCTCCTCCTCGCTCCCAACTGCTGGGTTGTGTTAAGCTGCAACAACACAGGCAGATAAAGCGACGCCCAGGACAGCGTCAGCTGTCGGCTTTATCTGTGTGATGACAGCGGAGGTTAAACAACCTCATTCATACATGCAAACTAAACTCCGCGCTGCTCTTCAGATCTCGGGTTTGGTTTGTTTAGAACCAAACACCCTCTTAAACAGTCAGAGGCGACCCGTTTCATCTGAACAGCTATTTAACTAGCATTAGCAGCGTGCAACAAACATGTCCAACTACACTTACGAGGCTATGAAATGTACCCACTGGTGTAAACTGATGTAAAATGAACCGGTTAACTGCAAAGATGTTTAGATTCACACAGAGAAACAGCAGCTACACAACAAATCATAATTATCCCTGTCAGAAACACATGCTGGTTGACATGCTGAGTCAGTAGATTCTTTATGTATGACTGAACGGGTCAAATTATAATCAAAAGAAAAGACTTTTTATGCGCCATGTTACACAACCCCAGTATAAAAAGGTGAATGATTAAGTGTGGTCAAAATGGTCAATTCTCAGGAAGTGATAGCACATTTCTCTGTATCTCAGATGAATGAAGCTTCCGCTTTCGGCGCAGCAGAGGAAGTGGTGTATTTACGTGTGAGAGTGATGTTTTTCTGTTTGAATGTGGTGTGGGTATGTGTGTGTGTGTGTGTGTGTGTGTGTGTTGCAGCCTGTAAAAGCCAGAGATGCACTATACCCTGATACTGCAGCACTTCCTCCAAACAAGCACGGCTCAAACGAGAACCATTCCGCCAACGCTGACACAAGTTGTGCATAGATGATTTAGGCACTATGAGGACCACATTCTCTCTCACACACACACACACACACACACACACACACACACACACACACACACACACACACACACACACACACACACACACACACACACACACACACACACACACTTCAGAGGCTAGGTTAACTGTTGTCACACTGCAAACAAGAGGAGGAAATGAAGGAGGACGGCAGAGCAGAAAGCATCATGGAGAACACGGGGTGGAATCAGATACAGAATCGTTACGATATGACGGATAAGAGAGTGAAAATAGGTCTGATCAGAACTCCAGGAGGTACAGATTGACCTACATATACCAATAACCGGTATATTTAAGTGTTTACGTGGTGTCCTTATGGTAGAATAAACAGCAGTCGGGTGACCTTTTGTACTGACACTGCGGATTTAAGAGGAAGGGCAGGAAACAGGCCCTAATCAATAAAGAGCACTCCAGGGTGACTTTCCAGTGAATAAAACTGCCCTCCAAGATGCCCTTCAATTTGATAAAATGTGATAAGATGTCCTCGTAGGGCCCTGCCAGTTCACTGAATCCAATAAAATGCAAAGCATGGTGCCTTTTCCAGAACAGGAGTCAGCAAACAAACCTCTCCACCCCGACATAGAGCAGAATCAACAGGACCATCAGAACCACGGCGTGCCGCTACGCCAGATAAAATGTGATAAACTGCCCTCCAGCAAGCTCCTGCTCATAAAACAAAGGCTACTGTTTGGACTAACAGATATTAACCGCAGGATTGTGGATAAAGATGATGATAATGAGAACATAAAGGCAGTTTATCAGCAAATGCTGACACTGTAATGGGCGTCAGCCAGCTTCATCTGTGAAATTATCTGTTTTTGTCGGCTCCTGATTGGACAAAATCAGCAACGTGACAGTTTTCACAGGGAAATGTGACATAATCCATCTGTCCCTCCATAAAAGATAAAAGCAGATTAGTCTTATCACCTTTATTCGGTGTAAAACATCTTCAGAGCTGCATATTGTGTGAAAAGCGCAGCACTCGGCGATGAGATGGTGAATAATTAGTATTTCTTCAGCGTTGCCTCCCTGCAGGGGTGCTACACAAACCTTTCAGCTCCTTCATCTCCTCCCTGAAACAGACGGAATACGTCACCCTCCACTCAGCCGCTCTTCACCAACTTTACCAACTCAAAGAATCTTTGATCTCCAAACTCGAGGAATTTTCAAAAACGGTTCCTTCTGTTTTTGTCCAAATCCTGGGGGAGTCTCTCCGCGCAGCGAACGTCGCTGACTGGATCTATTTGGCAGATCACAATCACGCGAGCTTCTCCAAATATCTCACACCACAGAACAAAGCCTCGGAGATCTCCACTGAGGTAAATGTTCCATTAAACCTACCCCCAGGTGACTAGTCAACCAGAAAGTTTCCATCCAGGCATCAACTAAAACCGTCCCAAAATAAAATGAAGCAACTGTTTAGCATTACTGTACAATATCTGTCTCGCAACTGAGAACTTCTACTTGAGTAGAGTCTCTGCACGTCTTTACCCAAACCTAACCAGCCTGCAGCGTAGTTCTAGTACAAACTACCTCAATAAATGCTAATTCGTCCCGTCTTTACAGCGTCACAGAGCTGATGCTGTGTATAAAGGAGCTCTTATCACAGCAGAAAGTACACGCTGATAGTGGCGGGCACCCCTGTCTGCAGCGGTCTGTCCAAAAATCACCAGAATCACAGAATAATTCAACAGTTCTCTGCGTCTGACAGGCTGACTCTCTGAAACAGGCGCTCAGAGAGCGCGCCACACGTGGAGGCAAGCTTGAGGGGCGGGTCGTGTCCTTGTCAGGAACAGCCACGTCTCCTCGGCCGTAACCTTGAGCTGAAATAAAGATGACGCCTCTGGCGCGTTGAGGTAATATTTCAGCTTTTTGACAGCAGACGGGGTTGGGGAGTGACATGGCGGCCTTATTTAATCGCAGTGCTGCTACGCAGTCCTGAAACCCCCTCGTAATCAGTGAGGTTTCGCGTGTGGTTAGCTTCACTGCAGAGCTGCAAACGTGTGCTGGCCTCTCGCACACTCTTCCTCCTCGTTACGCTCCTCTTCCTTTGCCGTCTCTTTGTGCACTAATGCAGTTTTTATGCTGAGCGGCCGGTTCCTAGCCGGACAGCTGGTGCGCTCACCAGCCGGCTGTTTCTCCGCGGGACGCTCCCCAGTAACAGACTGGACCTCCCCCCATTTATCTGCCAGAACAGCCTGCAGGAGCGCGCTCAGATGCTGCAGGGACGGAGTCCAGGGTGGACATGAGTCACAGTTTTGGAGGAAAGAGTGAAAGTTCAGAGAGAAGATGCTGGAGCTCTGCTAATCTAATGACTGTAAGTAATAAACCCCTTTCGCTCTCACTTCCCCGTCTCAGTTTCACAGTTCTCTCTGCCTGTTTGTTGCTAAATGAAGCACGTTCAGAGAAAACAGGATTGTTTTAACCAGACAAAGCCTTGTGGAACAATGAGAGGCGCTGACAGATTTGATCTCAGATATCTTCTGTGATCATGTGGGATGGATTGTGGTTGGTTTGTGTGGAATAAAACACAGACGCAGCGCTGCAAACACGTCTCTGGCCTTCAGCACGAGTCTCATCACAGCTGCTAACTTTGAGTTTTGCACATCTGCGCATGTTAGACACAGCATGAATGATCTTGCAGTGATGAAGGATTAAAGGAGGGACCCAGAATCACCTCTCTCTCTCTCTCTCTCTCTCTCTCTCTCTGTCTGTCTGTACCAGGCAGGGAAATGTACATCCTCCCGACTCTTCTGGAGCCGCAAATGAGATTTCCTTAAGTCAAACGCTCCTGCAGCCAATAACATTTACTGGTCTAAGGAATTAAAGTAATTCAGCCGGGCACGATCTCAAAAGATGCTGCTGAGAGTTCTCCTCAGTCTGTGGAGAAAAGGGGCCTCTTCTGGAACGACACGGCCTCTTTATCAGCCTTTTATCAGGTGCTCCGGTGCAGCAGGCCTGTACATCACCCACCGGTGCCTGTTATTCATCCTGCAGCAGCACCAGAGGTCTGAACATGCTGGAAGTGTGTAGTGGCACTCATACCGGAGCCATATTTATGACTTTATTGAGCAGCTGCTGAGAGACTGATGAAATACGACTTTCCAGGCAATAACAGACCCAAAGAGGGTGAATGTGGATGCATTTATGGACACTTTAACATTTCAGAGACGCCACAGATGGCGTAAGAAGTGAAGTGAAACTGTTAAAAGGACAGATTAAATGGTGTCATCTTAAATCTAAATTAAAGAGGGATGGTGGTGCTTTAGCCACGTGCATGTAAACCTTTAAAGGGTTATAAAGGGCCAGAATTCAAGACTACAAAGACAACTAGTTTAGACTGCCAGGATGTTTCATCACAGTATGACTTTGATAAGACCAGAAAAGGCATGCTGTCATCTTAAGTGTATAATTTGCTTTAATCCCATGTCCAGACTGATGTTTGAATGTCCTCACTTTCATTTACAGTTCCAAAAAAATCACCAAAATCAGAACAATGATCACACCCCACTCCTCTGTCACTACAACCACAGAACCTCCCGACTCAATCGTGTCTGCAGCTTCGCTGGTCGTTTTTTCTTTTTTTTATTGTTTTTAAAGACAATTAAGCATCACTAATCCTTCTGAAAGCCGAAGGAGGTCGTACCTCCGTCCCGATTACCACAGATGGACTTACATTCCTCTCCATCAGCCCATCCTGTGGCAGCACATTTGTCTTACATCATTGGCCTCATTCCTGATGGATTCACCGGGGGAAGTTCCTTCTTTGAAACGAGCAAGGTCTTGCCGGGATTAAGAAGGGAAGAGACAGACAGAGAGAGAGAGAGAGAGAGAGAGAGAGAGAGAGAGAGAGAGAGAGAAGGAGAACGGCAATTCCCTCTTCACACATTGTTTCCACTCGGCCGATGGGGAATTCTTATCAAAACGCTGCCAGGACTATCTTGAAAGGATATGGTAATTATGGGAAACACACACACACACACACACACACACACACACACACACACACACAGACAGACAGACAGACACACACACAGAGCCAGGAAGGCAGACCAAGAATCGGGCTAATGTAAAGTGTCTGGTGTGGGGGCTATTTACATACCCTTCCAGAGCGCTTGTCACATCTAATTAATTACTCTCTGGCAGGGAAGCAAAGATGATTAGAACCAAGGAGGGAAAATATTCCATCAGGCGCCGAGCTGAAGATCTCCAAATCAAGGTGTGCGGCTGTAGTATAAGTTAAAAGGCTACTTTTCCATCCTCAAGTGGCATTACGCTGCGATTCCTTCAACCGAGGAAGGGGATGAGGCAGAAAGGATGTTTGTGAGCGGCTGTGATCACGAGCGGGGCGAGAAGAAAAGGAAGGAGAGGAGGCCCGTGGGGTAACGAGCTGCATCACAGCGTCCGTTCCTAACCCCTCACATCTGACGTCTTCCAGCGCACACAGCCTATTTAATACTGTCAGATCAATTAGTAGGTGAAGAAAGGGGCTGGGGGAGAGGTGGAGCCCTTTGTTCAAACAGACGGTGCGTGCAGGGAGGTACGGAGCGCTTCAGGGGAATTTATCTCCTGCAGAAGGGTTTAATGTTCCCAACGTACAATTGTGATTCACTTACTGCACAAAAGAGCGGGCCGAGTCGGGATTGTTGTGGGGAAACGTGTCGACGGAATCAAACACTGCAGATGTGACAGCTTGGGGGGGGGCGGGGGGGCCGAGAGCCCAAACACCCCGAGGGGGCATATGAATACAAAAATCTACATTTCAAGCAGAGCCGGGGCTCCGCTGTCTGCGGCTGGCGCCCAGAAGCAGCCGAGCAGGGGGGTGTGATCTTTAACCGCTCCGCTTTTGTCACCAGGACTCGGATCTGCCTGGACCTTCTTCCAGGAAGCTTCCATTTACGCCAGAATGTCATTTTCTTTACAAACCGCAGCCGGTGGAAATTCCTTTTCCACCTCTGCTGCACGGCCCTTTATGGGGGGCATAATGGCCTCAGCTGGATCCTCTTTGTCTGCGAGCTCGGACAGACAGACAGACAGACAGACGGGAGGTCTCCCTCAGACAGCTCTCACTTTCAAACTGCTTATTTTTCACCAGAAAGGTATGAACCTGTTGTGTTGTGACAGGTGATAGGCTAGCACTGGAACGCTCTTTAGCGTTTACGGAGCGACCAGCTCACATTTTTCAGAGATTACAGGAGATGATGAAAGGTCCCTATCCGGGTCCCCCTTTGTCTTTGGGCCAAGGAGGAAAGTGGACAGTTTACATGAAACCCATCCAGGGGGTTTCTGGGTAACCCTGCATATTTATGATCTGAATCAGAACCTCTAAAAAGCCAAAGGAATGTACAGAACCTGCATCCTTCTACACACGGAGAAACCAGTCGGGCCAGCGCTGACTGCCTTTCCCTCCCCCGGGGAGTACAGGCACAGTCATCCAAACGGTAAACACTGCCAATCAAGTCAATTACACACTCTATTCATCTGTTTCACTCTTCATGGCGGCCTGATTCAGCTTACAAGGCGCATCCTTTGAGTTTTCAGCTGGGGCAAAACAGCAGCGCAAATCCACCACAATAATCTACCTTTGCCATTCATGTGACTCACTGAGCTGCTGCAATCCATTCAGTTGGCACACACACACACACACACACACACACACACACACACACATGCACGCACACCAGTGTGCGTCAGGTGTTACAGCCAACAGCAGTCTCCTACCTGCAGTTTGGTGGTGGGTCCAGGGTGATCTCTGCTAGCTCCTTTTGGATTCTGGAATGAGAGGGAGAGCGGCGTTATAATCACATTCAGACGGTTGTAAAAAATTCCTTCCTGCAGAAACAAAACATAAAAAAAATCTATTTTCAGTGTACACACTGAACACCTCATTGATTTTCTAATGACTTTCTGAGTGTCGACTGACAACAAGACACGAGGCTGAATATCTGCTGCTTTCTCAGCCGGGCTGTCAAGAGGGTAAACCGTCAGATTTAACCGGTTATCTGCTGGTTGCGGCCTTTGACGTCAGACTGGTCAAATTTATCTGAGGACTCCTCGAGGACCACCGTGGGCGTCACTCTGGGAGCTTTTTCTAATAAATACCCATCAAATATCCACATTGAGAGGGCCTCAAAGTCTTCTAATGAATGATTTTATGTCCCGATGTCCACACCCATGTTCCCAGTGTCCCCAATGAGCAACAGCAATTCCATGTCTCTTAAATATTTATAGTCTCTTTCAGTTTTATTCCTGTTCAATGACTGGAAGCAGTTCTGGGGGTGATGTGGCAGCGATGCGAGATGAAGTCTGACAGCCACAATGAAGAAAACGCTGCATAAATGACACAAGCGCTCGTCTGGACTGAGGGCGAACTCCGACTGAACGCACACCGAGCGCAGGAGCTAATTACACCCAGCAGGAATAACTTGTAGCGCGGATTTAAAAATCATCAGACGGAGAGAATTTCTTGCCTCACCATGACAGGAATTACATCATCTGACACACAGGCGGCAGATGAGGAGACGCGCTCGCCATCACTCGTCTGAACTGCTTTTGTCAGCACGGCGCTAAAAACCAGATTAGAAAACCTGAGGAATTATGGGAGACGCGCCTCTCATGGAACAACAGCTCCAGGTTCTAAACAAGTGGCGCGTCTCTACTGGAATGGATCCACCCTGCAGGCGACAAAGATCCAGATGTATTTTTGACATTTTCACACAGGCGCTAATGAGGCTGCTAATAATAACACTCCCCGACTTCATGCCTTCAGACTCAGATGACATAATCACAACGCTAAATGGCCGACTGCTCCGCCTGATCGCGCAGGCTCTTCAATCAGCCGCTTCGTTTTTGTCAATCAAAACAATTTTCCACGTTAAGAAAGACTGACAGCCTGTATCTGTCGGGAGGAAACAAACAAACGAGGCTCGTTCGAAACCTGCTGCCCTCGAGAGAAAATCGTCTGTTTGACAAGGAGATTATGAAAGATGATGGCTTTATTTAATATTTGTCTTCGGAGAAGTGTCGCCTTTTTTCTGTTTAAAGGTTAAAACACTCCACCTCATAAAAACAAACAATTATATACATTCACGAGACATAGCATGTGCTTTCACTTCTCTCTTAGATACAGGCGTTAACATGGCTATAATTTAGCTGCTGATGTGTGTGTCTGTGTGTGTGTGTGTGTGTGTGTGTGTGTGTGTGTGTGTGTGTGATCTCCTGACTCTTAGCAGTAGCTGCAGGACATGTTTGATTCTCAAATTAGTCATAATTACGTCATGCAGCATGTTATCTTGGAAGATTGTATTCATCAGTTTCACAGTAAGTAGAGATTATTATTAGTGTTGTTAATATCATTAGTTGCAGCCATAATCTCCTTGACAGGTGTGCGAGTGTCACCTCACGGTAACAGACTGCTTTTTCCTTTAAATGCTCTCCAGCGTGGAAACGGCTGCACACCGTGCTAAGACATATATTTGTAAAGGAGCCTGTAATACAACCTTCACAGTTAAGGAGCCATTCTCAGCTCGGGCGCGCGCTGTGTAATTTTATCTGCAGTATTTCCTGAGGTGGCACAATTTGCTGGCTGGAGCCGGAGACCTCTGTCAGAGAGCTGGTGCAGCAGAGCAACATGGAGGGTGGAGGGGGGGAAGCGCGGGTCTGCTGTGAGCTCCTTTAACCGCGCTCAAACGTTCCACACCTCGCTGCGTTTGATAATCCCCCGAGACGCCGCTCAGGCACTGAAACTTTACATTCTCGGCGACACATGCAAATAAGGCTATATCATCTAAGCGTACGGTGTTTATGAGAGAAAGCAGCCGGCCTGCGGAGGGAAGGCTGTGATTTAGAACAGGAAGGAACAGTCAGTCAGCTTATAAAATGGCTCTACGCTGTAGTCGGATCGTCGTTGATAAGCCGTCATGTCTGATATCTGATTCACGCCGTCTCCCTCCCGACTGTGTTAACGTCTGTGGAACACTGCCACGGTGATCAAACTGTCAATTATGATTATTATGGTTTGTCTTCACAAATACATCGCACCAGGCTGCTTCACTCATGATGTTATGGCCCATTTCACCGGTATTAAATCATGAATGAAACCTTAAATAATCCAAAGGAAGGAAATTAGACCCGACATTAGCAGGCTGAGAACCACCACAGTGACAGAATCACTCACTCAAACTATAAGACGATACAAAAACATGAATATACCTGGCCCGAGCGCACACACCAGTGTCTGGGTCTGCTTTGAGTGGAGGCGCTGGCAGCCTGACAGGAAATGTGATGTTGCCTCAGCATCTGAATCCAGAGAGACCTTAAAGTTCTGAGCTTCACTCACACAACAACTTGCATTGTTTGTACCTGACCACGTAGAACCCGACACCAAAGCTTATTTTGTGCTTTGCTTGCGGTAAAAATGCCTGCGGCGCCTCTAGCGCGCCCGTATTAGCGCCACAGCCGCCAGTGCAAACAAAGCGAGAACGTCTCCATCAGCAGCAGCAGCAGCGACGGACCGTCTGAGGCGGCTGCGAGGCTTCATCCTCGACAACACACCAACGACCAACAAACGAGGAAGCGCTTCCTTTACCTCAGCTGGTTCGTCTGCAGCTGCAGAAACATCGAGCCTCATTTGCACCGAATGACTGTTTTTACTACTCATTTCAGTTTGGGTTTGAGGAATGAACGGCCGGAGCCGAAGCGTTAATGTTCAGCTGCCGAAAGCCGTGGAAATAAAAGCAAACAGCGGTCAGGGAGGCGTGCTCTACCTTTTGGCACTGGTGGACAGCTTGGCAGCGGTCTTGCTGGAGATCTTGGCCTCCTTCTTCTTGGGCTGGGTCTGGTCCCGCTGCTCCGGGCCCGGCTGCTCGGGTGGAGGCGCCTCCCTCTGCTCAGCGTCCGAGCTCCCGCCGCTGGTGTTGGGACTGTCGTCCGGCCTCGGCTGCACCTCGCTGGACATGCTGACGCTGCACACACGGGAACAGGCTCAAGCAAGCGTCCCTTCACCCTGCCGTGAACTTTAACCTTTGCATTTAAATAATCAGGTAATTAAAAACCAGACCTTTCAGAAAATAAATATAAGCATGGAAGACAAAAGTGAGAAAACCAGATAGCAGCTAAGCCTCTCTTTCTCTGTGGAAACCAGTCAGAGTTGGGTCTCATCCATTATAGATGGAGGGGCACCCACCAGCCCCGGACGGGGACCTTTGCTTTCCCTCATTTCCCATCTCTCTTCCCTCATTTCCTGTCCCTTTCCGACCGTCTGCTCTCATAAAAAGACAGAAATTTCGCCCCAAAATAGGCCTTCAACCCTGAGAGATCTATCACATCTTTAAAGGACATTCCATTGTCTTAAACATCCTTAAACATCTGCAGAGATATTACATTTAGGGCTGTAAATGAAGCCTCAGCAGCCAAACGGCACCTCGATGGGCTGCAGACATGAATGCAGAGAGGTTAAGGTAATACTTTGTTCCAGGGAACGCCCGGGGCGACACCGCCTCTGTTGAATGTATATGTCATGTAAATGAGTAAAGAAGCTGCGAGAACAGAGAGGCGGGATCGGGAACAAAGGATCTGTTTTGGAGAGACCTTCCAGCTCTCAGCGGAAAGACAGCAAATTCTTGAAGATCATCCCTGTTCAATGAGCTGGAAATTATGCATGCCTTTATCCCCCCTCGCTCCGGGGAGGTATTTGAATCCACGTATGTGCGTTTGCTGGAGCTTTTTTGGAATTAGCCTAAATAAAGACAAACGTATGAGACTATTTTCAGCACAGAAGCTGAAAGGATGTGTGTCTGAACCAGCAGCTGACTCATCTTTGTGGTCTTTTTTGGGTGATTCACTTCACATCTATGAAGGTCGTGTTTTTGCAGGAGCTCCATCAGTCCTCAAACTTCATTCCGTCTGCTTTTTATTTTCTTAGAAAGTGAGGTCTTCTCAGGTAAATACAAGACTGTCCTTTCTGGTGGAGCTTTAGGTGGATAAAAACGGTCATCGTTTCCTCCTCATCTTCGGAATCACAACATCTGCTCGCGCTAACAATAACAGAAACCTCCAAGGTCATGTTCCCCTAAATCCAGCACAGTGTGTGTGTGTATGTGTGTGTGAAACTCAAGGTGGATGTCTGTGTTTACTCCCTGCCCTGGGATGAAAAATGCATGACACAGATGAACAACTGTGAGAGCATTTTCTGCTGCACGCTGCTGAACTGCAATGATATCAGCGGACAGGGGAGAGGACAGATTGCTCAATAAACACGACAAACGGGACAACAGCCGGCCGTGCGGGGTATCTGCAGCATTTGGGGGTGTTTTTCTTATCTGAGGATCATGACTACACATGATGTGGCTGGAAGGAATCATCTGGGGTTATTACTTTGTGGGAAATGATGTGATCTTAATTGTCAGGTTAGGAAACACTCACAGGATGTGTTGAAAACAGCAGTAAACCTTCTCAGGCTCCTGGACGTGTTTCTAGTTTCTTAATCTTACACTCCTGGTACGACATTAGCCAACACACATAATTTGACAGATAATGGCTGATGGTTGTTCTTTGGCATTTCTAAATCGTGACAATATAATTTTAAAGTTGCGATCCATATTGTTTTCCAGTGGCAAAAACAACCAAGGAAGTTTGGATTATGTGGAGGCTGGAGCCCAACCAGGCGCTAATGCCATGAGTTCTGCAAGGGTATCAGTGTGAAACATCTCGAAGTTACATTTTAAATGTGGTGATAAATTGGAAGCATGGCCAGGCCAGCGCTGTTCTACGAGGAGGAGGAGGGGGGCGCATTTATGGAGACGCTGTTAAATGACCGAGAGCTCGCCGCCTGGGTCCGCCGGCTGAGAGGCTCCCCATGAGGCGTCAACACCGAGGCAGCCTCGGTAGGAGGCATCTCGATGGAGCCCACCGACACCGAGATGAGCTGCCCAAACTGCTCCAGCACAAAAGACAGAACGGGTGCCCACACCACCACCACCACCACCCCTTCTTTTCCCCAAACCTCCCCCATCGCCGCCCCCTCCCCTCCAGGAGACACCACAAGAAGAAACCTTTATTCAACACACAGAGTTGTATTTTCCGGTAGATAAACCGCTCGCCTACCTTTATTTAAGCTGACTGGGCACACGGCGGCAGGAGAATCCTGTGGCGAAGCTGTAATGTCCACTGTATAGTCCGTGTTCCGCGGCAGAGACCGACCGCTGCGCTCCGTCCGCCGCTGTGACTGGAACGTACCAAACAACAGCGACTGGCGGCGGCACGCGACGTTTCCGGCGTCACCTGTCAAAATAAAAGCACTAATAACGTGCTGCATCGGCTGCAGGAAATCAACGTGACTTCATCTAATTCCTTCCCCAATCTTGAAATCGGATATATATTTTAAAATATTTATCAAAAATATTTTTGGTTGTCATGTGGATGAAATGTACATGTAAAATTACCTGGTTTTGTTGATTTACGGTAACTTGACTCAGCGCTCCCTCTGTGCGCGCTCACGCGAGTTCGCGCAAGCCTTGTTCTTTCCAAAGAGCAAAGGAAGGCTTTGATAACAGAAGGTGCATTACAAAGAAAGCGACAACAGACATTCAGTGAGAACTGCCCATCTAGCCTAGTCTTTAAAAGGTCTACACCAGAACTGAACAAGCTAACTGATCAATAATTAATTAACTAATTAATTAGATTATTCTTATCTATATAAGTATAGATATATGTTTTTACTGAAAAAGAAGAATGTGAATTTAGGCAGACACAATAAATTAAGCCATAATACTGACTTTAAGATACACTGTCCTTTAGTGTTCACAAAGGCGTTTGTAATAATAATTATAACAACAACAACAACAACAACAACAACAACAACAACAACAACAATAATAATAATAATAATAATAATAATAATAATAATAATAATAATAATAATAATAAAGATGCGATCGTTATTCATGTCTCGTGAAATTCAATTATTGATGTGTTTGCAACTGAAATATACAGTATGATCGATTATCTGGTATCCCGGAACCTTTTGTGAAATGATGTTTCTCCTTGTCGCGCACAGTGACGGACCATCACCGCTCAGCATGCGCCATTAAAAATAAACTAGCCGATGCGGCCGCGGGGTTGACTGTCTCTTCAGCTAACCCACTAAATCCAACACAGTTGTGTATATAAAATAAAAGGAAACCATATTTTAGACATGGAGACAATTTTAGAGCAACAGCGCCGATACCACGAAGAGAAAGAGCGTCTGATGGATGCCAAAACAAAAGAAATGTTGTACAAGAAGTCCACGGTAGGCAGTAGCGTCGTTAGCATAGCTAGACCTACGTTTTCTTAAAGTATAAAAAATGAAAACATGTAGGTTAACTTGTGCTTTTATTGTATCAATTTTCCGACAGTTGCGAGAACAGATCAACTCGGACCATCGAACCAGAGCAATGCTGGACGTAAGAAAAACGTTGGTTCTCAAATCAATGGCCAGTGTTAGCATCAGCAGGCTAATGTTGTTATCAGACGTTCACCGAGTTAAATGGTACAAGTTACAACTAACGCGGTGTAGCTAAATTTTTAATAGACTATAATTTGAATATAATGGCAGTGAATATTTACAAATTAGAACCAAAATATACGTAAACTGCCCCATTTTAATGTAGCTTTTTGTTCTATGAAGCCATGCATTAACGTTTGCTGTTACAGCAACATAGTGATTCATGTTAGACGTGTAATGACGGTTGTATAAAATTGATTTTCTACATGTTTATGGTAGGGAGTATGAAACTCTTACTTGCGTCCTTGTCGTTTCAGCGGTACATGGAAGTTAGTGCAAATCTTAGAGACTCCTACGAAGACAAAGATGGGTAAGTCTGAAACTGATGCCAGAGTGGGTAGAGATAGGGGAATGTGCCTATGGCAAAGCTCTGTCAATGTTTAACAGTAGATTTCCCCAAAGAAACAGTAATTTGTGAGTTAGTTAATACAGAAATGTCACTTAAGCCTTTAGCTTAAACAGGAAAATAACCGTTTACCTCTGACAGGATGAGGAGAGATGAACTCGCCGCCATCTCAGGACCAAATGAGTTTGCAGAGTTCTACAACAGACTGAAGCAGATAAAAGAATTCCATAGAAAACACCCACACGAGGTAGATGATCTCTCAGATTTAACTCAACTGCGTGAAGTGTGAAATCGAAGCAACAATGTCGTCACTTGTTTGTTTTAGGTTTCCATTCCCATGTCTGCTGAGTTTGAGGAGCTGATGAAGGCCCGAGACAACCCCAGTGAGGAGGCTCAAAGTAAGCCCAAATGCAGAGGAGGCTCTTTTTTGTTCTGTTCCAAGTTTTTACACCATTGTCTACATCAGCACAGTACTGACGTGTGAGTGTATAAATGCTGTAATATCTGCATATTTGTTTAGACTTGGTGGAGTTTACTGATGAGGAGGGATACGGCCGTTACCTCGACCTCCACGACTGTTACTTGAAGTACATCAACCTGAAGGCAGTGGAGGTTGTTAATCTCTTCTTGTCTACGTGGTGTATTTTGCTCTTTGAAGTATTGTGGTTATTCTTAATTTTTACTCTCCCTGAGCAGAAACTGGAGTATATCGCATACCTGTCCTCATTTGACCAGCTGTTTGACATCCCCAAGGACAGGAAGAATGCCGAGTATAAGAAGTAGGTCCAGAGTACTTTTCCCACCAGAATAAGATTGTAGGAAAGGTTTGTGATGTAACTAATGTTGTGCTGCTGGATTGTGCAGGTATTTAGAGATGCTCCTGGAGTATTTGCAGGACTACACAGACCGGGTCAAGCCCCTGCTGGACCAGAATGATCTCTACGGCAAAGTGCTGACAGAATTTGAAAAGAAATGGGACAGTGGGACGTTTCCAGGCTGGCCTGTAGGTTCTCCTGTCAAGTTTAAATGTCACCACTGTTGGTGTTTTTGTTCTGCAAGAGTCTCCTCTGACCTTCTTGTACTTTCCTTGTAGAGAGAGGCGAGCAGTGCTTTGACACATGCTGGAGCTCATCTGGACCTCTCTGCTTTCTCTTCGTGGGAGGTAAAATATTTGTTCTCTCATACAGAGACATCGCAGTGCCTCACATGTTTAAAATACAGTCACTAAGTTCCAGATTGTTTTACACCTCCACTTGTTTAAAAGGTACTATTGTGTTTAACCGCAGTTCTCAGACATGCAGACATAGTCTGTAGGACAAGGCTCGTATTTAATGTTATCTCGTTCTTTCCTGCAGGAGTTGGCCTCTTTAGGTCTAGACAGGTTGAAATCTGCGCTCATGGCATTGGGACTGAAGTGTGGAGGGTAAGTATGTATGCAGATAAGAAGGGTTATGCAAGAGAAATTCCAGTGTTTTAACACCACTATTGATGGTTCATTGGAAAATTCAAGACTGCCTGAACACTTGAAAATATGTTAAAAGTGAACAGTACATACCTTTTAGCTCCCGTTAGGCTTCAGTCTTAATCTGTGTTTGAGCAGGACTTTGGAGGAGAGAGCTCAGAGACTCTTCAGCACAAAAGGAAAATCCCTGGAGTCGCTTGATCCTTCACTCTTTGCCAAGAATCCCAAAGCCAAGGGCCCTAAAAAGTAAGTGGGTGTTAACATCTGACTATTTCTCATTAATTCTTCATCATTTACATAATTCATAACCATTTCCCTCCATCACTCCTGCAGAGACACGGAGCGAAACAAGGAAATTGCCTTCCTGGAGGCTCAAGTCTATGAATACGTGGAGGTCCTCGGGGTGAGTCTCGTGTCATCGGGTTAACTCTCACATGCAGGGCCGGGGTTTAATTCCTGCTTTTTGGCCTGGTTGGCGGTTGCAGGAGCAGAGACAGCTGACGCATGAAAACGTTCAGAGGAAACAGGCCAGAACCGGAGAGGAGCGTGAGGAAGAGGAGGAGGAACAGCTCAGTGAGAGCGAGAGCGAAGACGAGGACAACGAGATCATCTACAACCCCAAGAACCTGCCGCTGGGCTGGGACGGCAAGGTGAGGGAATATTTCCTGCTTGTCCAAAGGGTGATGCGTTTGCTGACAGTTGGATCTCCTCCAGCCGATCCCGTACTGGCTCTATAAACTCCACGGACTGAACATCAACTACAACTGTGAGATCTGTGGAAACTACAACTACAGGGGCCCCAAAGCCTTCCAGAGACACTTTGCAGTAAGTTCATTTAAGAAAGCCCTGACATCCACTGCTCCTCTAACAGATTTAGCTCCGTTAATACAGCAGAGTCAGCAAAATACAGCAACCAGTGCGTGTGTGTGTGTGTGTGTGCAATTCCGGAGCTAACGTGTGTGTTCTGTACCTTCTGCAGGAGTGGCGACACGCTCACGGCATGCGCTGCCTCGGGATCCCAAACACCGCTCACTTTGCCAACGTCACGCAGATCGAGGACGCCGTGGCGCGTAAGTAGGGTGTATCCTGTAAAGTTCTTCCGTCAGAGGAGCAGCTCTGAGCTGTCGTGTGTTTGCTTCTCCAGTGTGGGCAAAGCTGAAGTCTCAGAAGGCGTTGGAGCGATGGCAGCCAGACACAGAGGTGAGTCCGTGTTGTGGTTCAGGTTAGCAGAAGCGGAAACGATGCTTCGGGGTCACACGCTCATGTTACAACACGTGTGTTTCAGGAGGAGTACGAGGACTCCAGCGGCAACGTGGTCAACAAGAAGACCTACGAGGATCTGAAGAGACAGGGCCTGCTGTAGATGGAGAAGAAGCTCTGGCTCTATTTTTTTTTTTATCACCTCCGTCTTTTTATTTGTACTCAATAATTTTACAGCCGCTCCTCCCTTTGTTTACTGTTTAATGTGGCAACTGTTGATCATTCGAATAAACTGAGAAATTCTGTCACTGTACCTCAGCAGTCTCACTTTTTACAGGCAGTAATGGCACAGAAACGTGTTTGAGGTGTTTCTGCTCTGATTTAACGTTCCACTCCAAATGTATTTCAACCTTCTGCAATGGGGGCTGCCGTGCTACTTTGATTTTTATGGCAGCACTAAACAGAGCAGTAAATTAGAGCATGAACGGTTTGTGTTGATGAGCTAACCAGCTGCTGCCTCAGATGTTGCCTGTCAAATCAGGGACACACTAAATTTTAATGTCAGCTGCTGATAAAGGTCTTGTTTGTTAAAGAAGATATAGATTTTTTTTTTTTTTTTTTTTAAAGCCCCCCAAAATAATGTAATAGGTGAATAGCCTCTTAAACTTGCTATTAAAGTCCTCATATTTATGGATCCTGTGTGGACAAAGCATAATAGTACATTTTCATAATTATTTTCAAATTACACATTTTCATCATTAAAGGGAACTCTGGAAAAAAATGAGGCTTTAATGGACCAGAGAACGTTAAAAAAAAAAAGTGGTTAAAATAGTGTCCGTCAACTCAAAAAGCCGCGCGCTCCTGAATATTCCCCATGAAGCCCACAGGCGGCGCTGCTTTACCGTGGGAACGAATAAGACCAACATGAACAAGAATATCAATATTCTGTGTTGAAAATGCACAATCTATGACATAAAAAAAACTCATTTTATATAATTTATACTAGGTTACTTGATTCTGTCTGGAACTCTGATATTGTCATATGTTAAATGCAGTGGCGGGCCATGCATTTCACCCCGAGACAGAGACAGAGAGAGAGAGAGTAGGAAACTAAGATCACAGATCCTGTCAAAACGCAAAGATAAAACACGATTTTAAGAGGTTAGTCAACAAAACGCTTAACAAGTTTGTTGGACAAACTGCGCATTGTCGCCGTTTACATCTAAGACACCAACGACACAAGACTACACAAACTATTCAGTGAAAGTAAAAGTAAACAGATCATTTGCATTTGTTTTTGAGAATATGCAACAGTAAAACAACTGAACATCTTAAATTGTGACTTAAGTGATTTCAGTCACAGCTTCGCCAATGCCCCACCTGACGTTATTTACATTATAAATTGCAGGTGATCAGAAGTTTAGATTTTTTAGCATTTTGTCCACTTATTTCGTTACCATTGATTTAATACTAACGAAATAAAATGAAAAAAAAAACATATTAAAATAAAAATAAAATGCTTGCATTCACCAACACGGATCTTCTCCACAGCTCCACTGCTTATTTGGAACCAAAGCTAGCTAGCTAGCTAGCGTCGGGGTTGGCCGAACTCTTCTCACAAGATCCAGCTTTTCATGAAAGGTCCGTCTTGAAAATGGTTTGGCGAATATATCCGAAACCAAATCTATCTCTTCTCCTCCTTCAGCCATTTTGGGTTAAAAAAAAAAATACAGCGATAGCTGTCGGTAGCTGTATATCCAAGTTTGGCTCAGAGTTAGTTCCAAGTGCCGGCTCTCGCGAGTGTGCTGATCCAATCAGGCGGTGTCGGAGCCTCGACATCTGATTGGCTATCGCAACTGATTGTCTCCGTTCACTGACAGCGCTCGTGAGCCTGCTTTGTCGACACTTAAGGCGTCAGGCAGATTTCACAGAACCTGACAACACAAGATAGCTGAAATATGATTGGATAAAAACTCGACCATAATCTACAACACTGGAAGCAGCACGAACGTGGATATAATATGACATGAACATAGTAATTTTATTTACATATTAAAAAAAAAAAAAAAAGAGTTTCTCAGTATGTTTAGGCCTGCAAAGAAGGCCTTGCAGGCCCCACTGGATGTAAGTCTTCTTAGATGCGTCTAAAAAAAAAAAAAGTTAAATTCTTCAATACGAAATATAAATTATTCAGAAAAAGCCTGATCGTTGCAAACCTCACAGTTGCTTGAGAGCCATGTTGTTTTATAAATGTATTTCTTAAATAATAATAATAATAAAAAAATAAATAACAAAAAATTAAATAACAAAAAATTAAATAAAAACTTAAATAACGTGTTTCCGCCCGGTTTCGAACCGGGGACCTTTCGCGTGTGAGGCGAACGTGATAACCACTACACTACGGAAACTTGACCTAGCAAGTGGTATAGTGATATTCTGATTTGTTTTATTTAGTTTGACTATTCAACGTTAATAATTACAGTAATATGTTTTATGGATATATAAATATATACTGTATATCATCCTGATATAAATATTTCAAAATATAAACAATAATACCTCCAGTTGAAACTTGACCAAGGCCTTCTGATTTGGGTTAATTTAGTCTTTAAGACTTTCTCAAGATGACATTACCCATGTGAAAACAAAACCTGACAGATCTGCAGCATCAATGAGGAAGGAATCACAAAACACACTAAAAACATTGTGTTGGGGATTTTATTAAACAGCAAAAAGCAGCGGTAACCATTTAAATCTGCCCATAAAATAAAACTTTTCACAACTCATGTGAACTCATCACCCAGAGAAACAGTATTGACTCAATCAAAGATAAATAAAGACCCACCAACAGCATGATTAGAGTCACCCTCATGTTGAAACCAGATGAAGACAAGAGGTTAAATCATTTGATTTGAAAAATCAAGAAACACCACAGTTTTATAATGAATAACATGAATCATTGAGGTTTTGTTGTGAATATCTCATATTTGCAGCCTCAAATGTGTCTGGTGTGAAGAATATGATGAGTAATTTATTTATTCCAGGAGAACACTCCTCATTCCAGAGGAACCAAGAAAGGAAAGGACCAAATAATCAAACATATTAAAGCAAAATAAGAATTGTTGATGCAGTAGCTGTGGTTTCACAGGAGAAGCGGATTCATTCAACACAAACAAGCATAAAACAGGTCTGTTGTGAAGCTCCTCACCCTCTCCAGGCTGCTGCTCCTCTTTAGTTTGAGGTCGATTTTAGTGGATGATTGACCTCTGGGTGACCTCCAGCTGTAAGGTCAGAACAAAGATTCTCAGAGCAGAAACCACAGTTACACACAATTACTGCAAAAGTTCAGCAAAAACCACAGAAAATCCAACTCTGATCCAGCTTTTACTCACCTTTGGTACATTTTCCTGCAATTAAACAGAAACTCTAAAGAAGATTGCGTAAACTTCTTTACTATTGTAGTAAGAGTGTCAGTATTAAATGTGAACAACCCTGTGTGTTCTCAGGAGTGTGTAATGTGTTGTTTTACCGGTGAGTTATCAATGTTTGGTCACTGTGGGACGCTGCTTCACTATTATGTCGAAGATATTGATGAGTTAAGTTAACTAAAGAACAAGACAACCAACTTCCTGTCTTCCGGTTTTGTCAGTCAATGTTTCTACATCTTCAATAAACACATCATGCCCAATAAAGAGGAATAAAATCTCGTCCCATCATATCTTTCCCAAACGCCTTGTGCTGTGACAAACACAGACAAAGTAAAACTCAACAGTTAGAAAGAATAAAAATGATCAATCAACAGAGTCATCACATGTTTTTCTGTGTCTGTGTGTGGACGTCTGACAGCCCCACTGATGTTCTGTTCTGATATTCTAAC
>BJFM01004443.1:47616-58517 GCA_016586285.1 Arothron firmamentum | reverse complement strand
GTGCCATATAAAAAATATTTCGCAATTCTGATGCAAGAGGCTGTTCCTAAGATGGAAAAAATGTTTTGCACATATGTGATTAGCTTTTTTAAATGAATAGTCGAGTGGATTCCTTTTGCAGCCACCTCATATTGCATGGAGCAGCTCTGGCCATTGGTACTTCTCAGTAAATGTCTTTCTGGTGAGGAATGACATGTAGATTGAGATGACAGCAGTGTCAGGAGCTCTGTGAGGCACATGGCCATCGGTGATGAGATGTGACGGCTTGTCGCTGCAATGTTGGTGACCTATAGTATGTCTTCAGTGACATGACCTCGCTGGTGTTGTACTGATGGTTTGACAGGGTCTGCCTTTTTACCTCACAAACACACCGACGCGCACACTTGATATTTTTTCTTGAGAATTCTGCACTATAAACCTCCCATAATAGGTTACTGTCATTTTATGGGACAGGTGAATACAGCCTATACATCCACTCCAATATACAGTAAGCTATTCCCATAATTAAAATTGTTATCACATCAATTTTCTCTTGCTTTTAATTTGTGCCCTTAGATAATAGAGCAATGGTGTTTGAACAAGACGTGTCTTTTATGTGCAAGCTGCCTTTTAATAACATAGCAAGCTTCTCCATGGAACATTAGAGATGAGCTAACTGTTGGAAGAATCTGCCCTCAGTAAACATAATGGATGAGTTCTCTTCAAAGAGCCTCTTATCGTCTCTCGCCATTTCCCAGAGGCTGCCACAAAGCTGTCTTCCTTTTTTCATGCTGCTGTTGCTGCTGCTCATGCTTCTTCTGCTTGCTCTCTGGAGGACAGCCTCAGTCTAATACAACTGTGTCAGGAAGTGCGGGGATGTAAAGTGCTGATGAGCCAAAAGTAGCCCACCTCTGCAGTGTGCTGCTTTGTCCCAACACACTCCAGTCTGATTAGGGAAGCGTGCCATAAACCTATGCTTATGTACCGCTACGGTCTTATGGCCCATACCCTGCGGCATCATTTTATGGATGAATGATACTTATTTAAAACTGGTCAACTACAGTGGAAAAACAAGAGCAACACTGTTATGATTATTATGAAGTACCTTCTAAATGTGAGATTATGTAGGTGTCCTTATCTTCACATAATTACAATTTTTCAGGTTATCCAGGATGTTAGTCATTCTGCTTTAAACAGAAATTATAGTATAGCCTATAATTAAACAGAGCCCTCTACATTTCAGTATTCTACAAGCTTTATTTTGCCTGGCAGCTGAATATTGGCCCTGATCTTAGGGCTTTTGTTTCATATCTGGCAATAAATGAGCAAAAATCCTCTCTTAAAACAGTATGTGACCTGCAGAGCCGCATAAATATTATGTCTCCCTAGGAACACAACATTCATATTTGTTCCTGTTTTGGAAGTAGTTTTTCCATGTCAAATGCAGAAAGGAAGGTTTAATAAGTCTCACAGGAATTGATTACAATATGTTCCTGAGCTGTAGTGAAATGATTTAAGGCTGGTGTGTGTGGTTGATTTTATTATATACACAGTTGAATAGTCCCTCAAAAGCTTTAACTTTTGGCTATATCGTTCAAGAACGGCTGTGCCACTGGACTCCCACATGGCACTGCGAACCTCATATCCCAGCCCGGTATTGAAGTCACGTGAACATTGCTCAGGATGAAGGTTCTCTGACACATCAACTAACAGTCCAGCATGTACATAAAGAGGAAAAACAAAAAAGGCCAAAGTAAATATTCTGGTCTTCTTGCTTCGTATACTGTAAGAATAAACATTCTGTTTACAGCTAACCGAGCCCTCAACAGTGGGTGAGTTATAGATATATCTAACAAAAGGACTTAATGCTTTCATCTATGATTAGTATAAAGTGTCTTATGAGTCATTTTCGAAGATGTCCTGAGCTTCAAAGCTCATTAAATGTTAATCAAAAAATCTATTTCCAGATCACTTGGAGATCTGTCATGAGATTTGAGACCAGTTAGAGGCCAGTGCCTCTAAGAACTGAGTGAGCAGGGTGGTTGTAATTGTGTAAAATTTTATTATAGTTGCCATGATTTCATTATTTATTTCTATTTATTAATCATTTTACATTACAGACAAAATGCAACTGACATAATTTTGACAGCATAAAGAAAAGATTCAGCCTTGATTGAATCGGCAGTTACACAGCAATATATATTGGGTAGCCCTGTCCTGCAGGAGCTTTTTTGCAGCGCCATCAGTTTTGGTTCCATTATTCATGGTGTCTTCACTCAGACCCTGAACGATGAGTTCTGGGGCTTTTTTAGAAAGAGCCATGTGAGAGGGTGCATGAGGTGCAAGCACTGGAAGGCATGTTTTCTTCTGTATTTGGTAAAAAAAAAAAAAAGAAAAGAAAAAAAAGATATATTTTATCTGTAGAGGGCAAAAGGTTACTGAATTTGATTCTCTGGATCAAACTAACACTATTGTAAGTATAATCTTCTGTATATTCTTCAGGTTTTCTTTAAATCTACACACGTTGTACTCCTAATGCTACCAGGATGGAATGGTTGTGATTGGTCATGGAAAAAAAGAAACGTGAAAATAGAATAAAGTGAGATCCACGTGCCAGCAGGAGGAACTCAAATCAAGTAGAAATGAAGAAACTATAATGTATGCAAATGAGGCAACAAAGACCCCCATTCTTCTCTGGGCTTCTGTCAACAGCATTAGATTCCTAACTGGCTTCAGTGCCAATCCGACAGGCGTCTATTTGATTGAAAAAACATTTTGTGTTATTGCTACACTCTGATCTTAAAATTTCTAAATCTGCAACATGTGTTCAAATGTCTGCTAGAATGTTGTTGTTAGAATGACTGAAAAAAAATATCCAAATGATAAGAATAACCCTCCTTTACAAGCACCTGATGAGTAATCAAACATCAGTGCTGGGAACAAATTGAAAATGGATCAGGTTAAGGGCAGCTCTCTAGCTGAATTCTGATTCTGTCTAACTGTCCTCACAACAGTCTATGTTACTTGATTAGGTTCACAAACGAATGCTTTAAAATCAAGTGCAGCAATTAGAATTTCTATATGAAAAGTATTTGACTTGAGGGGAAAATTTCTATTTAAAAAAAAAAAATCTGTTTAATTTCCACTGTGAAATGTCTGCAGGAAACATTAATAGTGAATGACATGGAAACAACGTCACATCTTCTTTCCATCTTTTCTTCTTGTTTTGATAATTGAAACTTTTTTGCCGTTTGTGTCTTTTCCAGCTCCAGGGATCTCTAAGAAGAAAGATTGAGGGACATTTACCAGCACAAGTACAAAAGCAGAATGGGCTCTCCTGTGGTTTCCCTGGATCAAACTTCAAGCGCTTGTGTGTAGATACCGGGAATCTGGGACATGGGTCCTGCAGCCATAACCTAGCCCAGCCTCATGCTCTGCATGGATCCTCAGCCATGAATACACAGAGGAAGAATTTCATGGTTCACCATGGTGGAGTGGGATCTGACAGATTCAATATGACCTTGAAAGAAATGAAAAAGGAACCTATTGAAGTCCAGTCCTGTGGTCATTCCAATGCAGAGATGATTTTTGACTTTAAAGATGAAGGTGGTGGACAAATCGACCCCGAGCTCCAGGATCTTTTTGATGAGCTGACAAAGACAGTACCGACACTAAATGACCTAGAGTTTGAGAAGATACTAAAGCAGGACGATGCATTTGGTTTAGATTTAGGTCGACCAAGTTCTGCTGGAGCTCCCGCCGCCTTGTGTTCCCCAGTGGATAGACCAATAAAGATGGAACAGTCCCCAGATTTTGCTCAGGTTCATAGCGGGTCGCTGCAGCTTCGACCAGCCTCGGCAGGACCCTGCTTCACGCTGACCACCACCTCTTCTGCCAACACATCACAGAAAGCTACTCAGGCCAGCAGAGCCATGCCTTGCTGGCCTGAAATATCTCATGCTGAGCAACTGAAGCAAATGGCAGCAAACCAGCAGCAGCCCAGCTCCTTGCTTCATCATCACCAAGCACCCCCTTCAGGAATGAGTAGCTGGACTCCTTCCCTAAACACCCACTCCTTGACTACCACCTTCCCCCAGGACAAAGTTTCCAGCCCTGTCCCGACTAGCCAGCAAAGGTTTAGCTCCCAGAGTAAAAGGCTCAACAACTGCCTGTTCAAGGCAAACAGCTCTCATCACGTAGACATGAAAGTTCTCAGCATTAAGCCCACATTGCACTTCAGCCCCAAAGCACCTCACCCTGGCAGCCAGCCCGTGCCCATCATGACAAGCTCAGCGAACGCGACTTCAACCCAGCAACAGCAGCAACTGTCACCATCAACTGGCAACCAACCACGTTCAGCTCTCCCCTTTCCGATGCAACAAATGGCGTCAGGGCCTCTCTGTCTGCAACCCAAATCTGCGCCTGAAGGGATGCCTTTTAAACTGGCCCAGCCAAGACAGGTGAGCGCTCTGGCCTAGGTTCCTCCACACCTTTGACTGTTCTTAATGGTGTCATTCATTAGAATAGATTTTAGGAAATTGCTCAATTCTGTTTATTTATAAATAATATCATATTTTAGCTGGAGGTAACAATAAATCTAACAATATTACACACCAGTCTGAAACCTAGTCTCTGCAGCGGTTTTTCGTTTGGGCCTGTATCGTTCCAGCTGCTGCGAAATGCCTGTGCACGTATGTCTCACTTGAATATGCATTTCCCCTGAAAGTGTTTTGACAATGACACAGATTGCCAGTGCATGGTAGATTAACATGCAGGACTTCTAATTTCTCTTCTTGTCACGGTGGCTCCCCATCAGGGCACAGATATGCTCAGCAGGATTTGCTAATTGGAGGTTGTTCGCTACAAGGGACAAGTGGTGGAAAATGACAATAATCTGCTTAGCTGGGTGCCGGAGGTTGAATCACTGAATTTTTATTTTATTTTATTTTTTTCAGCATTGGAGAGATTTAGACCATAATGTGTGCTGAATCTTAAAAATACATCTATTTAATATGTCCAAAAATGTTTGTTAACATTGATGCCAGTAGCAGCGATGTTGAATTTAATGATATCAGTAACACTGTTTATCTAATATGTTTAAAACATAAATTGTAGGTCATAAAAATGCTACATGGTTGGAAAATGTTGTTGTGAAGAGGAAGCACACAAGCCTTACAAGAGCTGGATATCAAAAAGAAGCAATTTATATGGTCAGAAACTGGTCCCAGTGGGTTTTCTTCTCTTCCAGCCAGCACACACGGGGTTAAAAGCCCAACTAATGAAGAAGGGACAGCTCACAAAGAGGAGAAAAGAGTCTCACAGTGAGCTGAATTAGTAATGCCAGAGAAATAAAGGTCCTAAAAGAGTGCCCTGATCCCCTGTGTAACATTAGCAACTAGCAGTCGACTTCCTCCCACTAAGCTGAACCCCTTTCAAACAGATGTGAGCTTTTGTGAAGCTTCTTACTGTTTAATAATCACTTCCCAAGTCCAACTTGTCAAAATTCAAATTCACCACGCTGCAAATCTCCAGAAGGCAGAACAAAAAAATAACAAGCTTGCTTTAGGTATGAAGATATCATTTGGCAGCTTTTGGCAGTTGGCAACACTAATGCAGTATAAAATCTGGGGCTGCTGGGCAATGTTCTATCCAGGACAAAAATGTGATGTAGTCACATCAGTATTGTTGCTGTATATTACAGCTGAGGAGTGTAAAAATGGCAGCCCTGGTCTGTTTAACTTATTTTTTTTCTTTTAGTACTATATTAACTTAGGCTATTTCCATACAACAAAAGAGCATTGTAATTTTGTGGTAAGGCATGTCAGATGACCACCTATACATTTGTGTTTTACTGTCTCTAAACATCTTTTTAACAGCAATGATTAGACCATCTCTGACCCCCTTTTTGGGCTTTAGATCCCTCAATTGTATCTTTTGTAATAATGCATCTGTATTCTTTCTCTCAATTTATATTTCTAAATCCTTATTAGGCCTTTGTTTGCTCCAAATGCAACAACAACAACAACAACAACATAATTCTTTTGATGATGATGTTGTGGCAGCACATTTCTCAGCCAGGATAAGATTGGGGCCACGGAGGCGGAGCCTACCAGGTTGCTTCAGCAGTGCTAAGAAGGGAGCACTTGTTTCCTGGGAAAGGGAGCTGCTGCCAAGTCCAGATGCCGAGGCACTCCCAGGGGACAGCGTCATGAGCTCAGACTAGAGGAAGTGCAGTGTGAGAGCGAGGCCTGGATCACTGTCAGCTGCCTGCACTCCTGTAGGATGGGAGACTAAATCACTCTGCTCCTTTTCCGAGGCCGGAGCCACATGTGGTATTCATTTACAACAAGCTTGTGAAGAATGAGTGCAGGGAAAACATGGAAAACAGCTCCGTGACACATGCGGGTGACAGACAGTAATATTCAGTTGTACATGCTAAAACCTCACTATGCCCTGCAAGGAAAATGTTGATGATAATTAAAATGATCAGAACAGTAAATACAGAGCAAATGGCAGCTTAAAGGAGATGGAGGAGAAACAGCCTGCAGTCCTGCTCTGCTCCAGGTTGCTGTGTGGGTTGAACACAGACAGCGAAGGCGTGCAATCCCTCCTGATGTGACTCCTGACAAGTTTTTACCTTTCTGGTTTCTGATCCCGTCTAATTGAGCGCCAGTTAATTATCATCCACACATTCAAACGTGTCGGGACATTCCTCTCTTGGGAAAAACAAAATAATTTCTCTATGGAAGCTCATTGTGTGGTAAAAAAGAAACCTTTTAAAAACATTCTTAACCGTCAGACATCGATGGTGAAGCACTGTCTGCACTAATGCACGAGAACAAGACTGTTGTGAATTTGAATGTCTCAATTTTACCTTTTTGTGTCGACTACTTTAATCAATGTTGTGTCAGGATTCCAGTGGAAGAAATGGAGATTGTGTTAGTCATTGTGCTGGCACAACACACAGAAAAGCATGTACATGAAAAATAAGTTGTGTACTCTTGCCCTCTAATGGTCAGAATATGTGATTGCAAAGTTTGGTCGACTGTGTTTGGAATTTGTGTTTCTTTCTTCAACAAATACTAGACAGAAGAAAAAAAAATACATTTTCTGCATTTATATGTAAAGGTTTCTCTTATTCCTATAAATCCTTATGTGTGTCTCTGTTACAGATTGTTCCTCCTGGTTCAAGGCAGCCTGTATCTGAGGGCTTGGGGGCGGTCCCAGGCCAACTGCAGCATCGGCCTCCTGCACCCAACAACCAAGAGAAAGGTCCAGCCAAGGCTCAGGCCCTGCAGAGACAGCTCAACCAACAACACACCCTCAGCAACTCAGTAAGCCACGTTTTAAATGCAGCTTTAGCGGCCTAGAAACTCAGTGTTTTTATTTAGGATTTATTTAAACTGAAAACCTTTTTTTTTTTTTTCAGGACAAAGACAATTCTCACGATCGGTTCAGTCACCATCTCACACGACCACCGCCTGATTACAAGCAGAGCACAGTCCAACAAGGAACCATCTTTCCAGGTTAGTATAATTTTGCCTTGCGTCGGGAATATTCTTTCTGGCATCATTTTCATCTGTTTTTCTGTTTGTGTTTAGGTCAGAACTCGCTGTCGTCAAACAACAGCCATGAGAAGGACCTACAGCCTTTGTCGTGTCGGTCTGCTTCACGCTGGAGTCCGTCATCATCTGACCGCAGCTTTGGAATTAGAACAGACTCTCATGCAAATTCTTGTGTTGGAAGATTCCAGCATCAAAATCACATTGGAAGCAATCACAATAAAGCTCGATTCATGGTGCCGCCCCCACAAGGGAATTCTGGCTTTGGGGCGAACAATATAGCAGGTGTGCAATCACCAGCTGTGTCAGGTGACCTGCATTCTCCAGAGGTACCTGGACCAGGCCTTGGAGGGTTAATGAGAAACATCACTATGGGCTGGAGCTCGACCAACAAGCCAGTAGCAGCTGGACCGGGCATTAGGCGGCCACCTAATCCACTACAGTCTCAGGGGACACAGCTGGACATACTGAACCATTTATACCCACAAAGACACGTTGGTCCTCCCAACCAAGTAGCGCCAGACAGTGGGATGCTGGCTCAGAACCATTCCATAAGAGACACAGCCACAAGACCAAGCCAGCCCATGATGGGCTCACCGCCAGCAGTGGTGAACCTGAACCAGGCCTCTCCTGAACAGAGGGTACCAGCTGGTAACTTCTCAGAGTCCAGCCCCGGGGTTAGCAGCTACCACAACAACCGAGCCAACCAGCTGACCTTTGACTTCCTCCCTGAAGGAGACAACACGGTTCCAGGGATAAACACAGACTCGGACTTTATTGACTCGCTGCTCAAATCCGGCTCTGGAAATGATGATTGGATGAAAGATATAAATTTGGATGAGATTCTTGGCAGTCACTCCTAAATTTGGTTCACCAATTGCTATATATGACCTTAAGTAAGATGTAAAGGTTAACTTTTTAATGGAATTTTATATAGTCATTTGATATCCAAGTATAGATCTTACTGTACTGTACTGTCCTGTGTTGTATTTACTGTGAAGGTAATTCGTGTTTTGTGTCTGTATACTTTATTCTTCATGTATTAGCCAAGAAACTGCTTTATTTTTGCAGTCAATGTTTTTGTGCTGGGCCTGCCTGTCATCGGCTGCAGCGCTGTCGTAAGAGATGAAACACCAAATTCACTTGGCTGAAAACAAAAACAAACACTGCTGTGTTGACTTTTTAGTTTCGAAGTTATGACTTTTTAAATCCTCATCCACTATTTAGTTTTTAAGCTTTTTCACTGTGGTAGTTTCTGATGTCATTTAAATAAAGTAACCCTGTTTTGTTTATTCATGCAATATTTACAGTAATTATAATAATTACCACAATAATAATAATACCATACAAGTCATGTAATTAAACATTTTATTTGAATAAATGAATAGAAAAAAAATTATAAATTGTTTCACGAAGAATACTTGGGTTTCTTTTTGTTAAAGTTTCTTTGCTTTACTATCCCTGCAGTGATGGAGGGTTTAAACCGTGCACTAATTATTTTACATTTATTAAGGAGCTACTGATGTTGCTGAAGGCAATAACATGAGCATGTCAAATCAAAGTCAAACTGGAAGAACAAGAGTGATAATGGTCCCATCTGCTATTTATAGCTTCAAAACCACAGTTGAAACCCCATACTTACAAACTATATTGCTGAAGAAGACAGCAGCATTAACAATAAAATATAGAGCTTTATTTTCAAATATGAGATCATGGTTTTAAAAAAGGAGGCAAAAATTGAGACTAGTATTTTCAGTATGAATGTTTTGATCTCGTAAACCGAGCGGCCGTAACAGTTGAAATAACAGCATGCTTATCAGAGAACATCTTTGAATAACGTAGACCAGTCCTTAACAAGAGTGAAGTTTTATTTATTTATTTATTTATTTATTTATTTATTTATGGCGCACCCAAAGCCTTGTACAGGCGGAACGAGTTTCTGTCTTTAATCGCGCCGTGTGTACGAGGCTTAACGGGTTTATTATCAAGGTTAAAAGCAGTTAAATACATGTTCAAACCCAAGACGTCTTTATTAAATTTATGTAAATTCTATACATTATCCGTGTATGTCTGTGCATTACATTATTTAATATTAAAAACTGTCATTTGTTGTAAAATCAACTAAACTGCGATAGAATAAATCATTGAAATTTTATTTTGAAGGAGGCGGATCGTTGATGAGCTCTCAGCCAATCGGGAGGCAGCAGGTGTGTTCACCTGGTGGAGAACAGTTCAGAGTTCGCGAGCGGCGGAGGACGATGCTGAGGCCGAAGAAAATAGCAGGAAAGTTTTTGAAAAACATGACTGAGGAGACCCAGGTGGAGCCTGAACCTGTGCGAGTTTAGCAGCAGCTTACAGCCCACATCTCCCTCACGAAGAAGTAAAGAAATCGGTGAGCAAACATTTTGAGCATGCTAAGCGCTAACGCGAACACGCGCGAAGTAACAGCTAGCATTATAGCTAACGATGGACCGCTAGCTCAGACGCCAACGAGGGGCGCCAGGCGCCACGAGATATGTTGGTTTGCATCATTTCTACACACCTGTGCAGTTACGTTAATGTTACGTTTTCTGCCAGCATATTTTGAGCACAGAAACCCAATTATGATGGCTTATTTAAATATACTTATACATGACAAAGTTAGACAATATCTGTCTTCTTACTGGGTAGGCTCACATTTCTGTGTTTACTTGGAAATTTTGGATTTAAAAGGCTCTTAAATGTTTCATAATTTAAAGAGATGTAAAGCTTGAAGCTATTGACGTATCTGCTTCGCATCTGTTGGCCCGTTTGCTAACGCTAAGATAGCTGCTTAGCTGTATTTAAAGAGTTTTTTCTTCTTCTTTTAAATAAAACAAGACTTCAATTTGGCATATTTCATCGAAGAGTTAATTTTATTTAATGTTAAAAACCGACATAAAAAAGATGGGATATTTGGAAATGCATAACTTGATATTTCAGACCAAGTCAGTGTTTTTTGTGTTATTTCTTCACTTTCAGGAGAGATTATGACAAGCGTTATGACCTGAGACACTGACTGCTCTGGTGTGGTAGGCCTCGTCCATGCAGACACTTCTACAATTGATCCTCCATTGATCCTCTGTACAGTTGAAACCAGTTTAAGTAATACTATATAATAAGAGATACAGCCTTTTTATCCTCACTGTCTAAAGTTTACATCAGATTAAACCTTTGCTGTTTTTGGTCAATTAAGATTACCAAAATTATTTATATTTGCTAAATGCCAGAATAATGAAAGAGATCTTTTTAAAAAATATTTTGTTACTTTCTTAAGAGTCAGAAGTTTACATACATTTCATTAGCATTTGGTAGCATTGCCTTTGAACTGCATGACTTGGG
>BJFM01004443.1:37100-47611 GCA_016586285.1 Arothron firmamentum | reverse complement strand
CAGGACCCTTTTGACTGCTAGAATCTTCAGAGACTTTTGCTTCACAGAGACTTTTACTTTTTTTCTTGGATTGATTTGCACATTTTAGACCAAAGCATGTTGACCTCTGGGACACAGAACCCGTCTCCTTCTTGAGAAGTATGATGGCTGGACATTCCCATGGTGTTTATGCTTGCGGATAATTGTTGGAACAGATGAAGAAATGTTGTCAGTCAACCTATCAGAGGCTTCATCATCATTTGGGCTTTCCTGAAGTTTTTTTTAAAGGCATAGAAATCTTTGTGCATGTAAACTTCTGACTCTCAAGAAAGTAATAAAAAATTATCTCATTATTCTGGCATTTTGAAAATAGAAACAATGTTGGCAATCGTATTTGACAAAAAATGGAAGGCATGTATTTGTGAGCATTTAAAAGGACATATAATTAGGAATTGTGACCCTTTTTTTGCCAACGCCCTCCTTACTGAACCAGGTTGATCCTGAAAGAGGGAAATTTAAATATTGTTGTTATGAGTGGCAATTAGTAGACAGGTGGATGTCCTCTGTTGATGTCGTGTATAAAAGCAACCCAGTTCTATAATGGTACCTGCCATGTAGGTTCCTCTGTTATGTCTAATTTATTGATTTATGTTTGTACATGCCAGGTGCATATTGGCTGGACTGTGTCCTGCCACCAGGGGGCAGCGAGAAGCTCTGGTGTTTCAGAAATTTTCACATGATGGTGAGAAATAATTTTAAAAAAAAGTCCATTAAGTGATGCTGGCTAAGCTAATAGTCGACTCTTGCCAGAGAAGGTGATTGTTTAAACAAGAGTTTAAAAAAGAAAATGTTAAATCTTCAGAGATGTTCCAAACAGCAGGAAGTGCTAACATCAATTACATGTGGAACGTGATCAGAATTCTTGGTTTCTCTGAAGATAAAGTGCACGAGTGCTAACATCTGAATGGGTTTCTGCTGGTTCATGAGATTTAGTCCCACAGTCAAAATCCTTTATCACTGTTTTATGTCTGTTATTTATCTACTTCTGTAGTATAGTGAACTGCTGTGTCAGATGTCAATGCAGCACATTATTTCAATAAGAGTCTTTTGCCACGGCTCGTTAATTTCGAGGCTCTGGAAGTGGTCTGCCAGCTTGTTAAAATTTCACTAAAATCCAGTTAGTATTTTAATGAAGGTAAATTTGTAATTGGGGGAACTGATGGTTTCTCACTGAGTCTTCGTTAAGACACTAGCACCACACTGCCTGTGGCCTCCGCTCCTTGCCATCAGGGAAAAAGTCCATTAAGTGATGCTGGCTAAGCTAATATTCGATTCTTTTGCTAGAGAAGGCGATGGTTTAAACTAGCGAGAAAATGTTCAGAGAAAAAAAAAAATCTTCAGAGAAAACCGGCAGTGCAGCAGCAGCAAACCTCCTGCTGCACTGCCGGATTCACAAGAAAACAGCAGCAGGAGGTCTGTTTCCCTGCTGCTGCTGCTGCACTGCCGGTTTTCTTGTGAATCACTGTTAAAGTGGCAGAAAGCGGACCGGAGATGAATGATCACGGCAGCAGTGTTGGCTTCTGACTTCTGTGGGATTAAAAAAATAAACAAGTGTGCTGCGCTGAGAGAGAAATGTCATTTATGATCACCCCCACAAGTCATTAGCTTCTGTCTGAAGTTGTGTGAATTGCATGTAAAAACTGAAGTTTGTGGCCACAAGGATGGAAATAAATGGTGGCAGTGAAGAGAGAAGGAAGGTTTACGGAGGTCGGTGGAGCAAACTGCTTGTAGGATGTTGAGGATGTTATGAAGGTCCTTCTGTTTGGTTGCCTCATTGTTCCGCATTAATATGTCAAACCCCAACAGGGTGTTTACTGGGATGAAGTCAGGAGGACGTGTGTGTCAACCACAATGACTGCAAACTGAAAGTTTGTGTTGGTCGTCTCAGATTTTCTCACGTGTGAAAATGTGATCAGTTACCTCATGTTTGAACTCTGGTCTTCCTCCTCTTCTGTGGTGCTTTGAAATCAGCTTATAGACATTAAATTCCAAATCCTCTGTCAAGGTTTACAATGGGCTGGCTTATTGTAATCATTTCTTAGTTGTAACAAAGACACTGAAAATGTGTTTGGGATCATTTTTATTGGTGGTGTTCAGGTGAATGGAAGTGTCTGAGGCACAGATGATGGGTGGAGGTGATGAATGTGAAAATGACTGAGTGTTCCTGTTTGCTGGGACAGGGCCCAAAAGGACAGGTGAGGCTTTGAAAAAGATTGTTCCTGCCTTTTTACATTTCTCTCACAGTCAACCTTTTAAAGACGGTGACCACCAGGATTGCCTGGTCCAAGAGGGCTGAATGGAGAGCGTGGAGTTCCTGGAATGCCAGGCATTCAATCAGTGAGTTAATTTGGATTTGATCTCCTTGATGTTTGTATGGATGCTCATTGCTCTCTTCTCTGCAGGGACGTGATGCATCCGACCAACATATCGTTGAAGTGGTCCTGAAGATGTTGCAGGGTGAGTGTCAGAGCCTCAATATTTTGTTGGCGTTTGTGGTAGAAATGCTCATCATCTTCCCAACAATGAAACCGTCCTCATAGATGGTTTGTCTGAAGTCACCACACAGTGTTCTAATTGATGGAGAGGCTGGTGGCAGTCTTTGACCCAGGATGTCCTGGCAGCCTTGGCAGCCCGGGGAACACCTTGCTGACCAACAGGACCTGGAGGTCCCATCTTACCATAGCTGGGGGCTATGGGAGAAAAAAAAGCTGTTATTTCTGGTACTTTACTGCAGAGAGTAGTTATCAATCCAAGTGAGTGGCACTCGTAGGTTACCTGGGGCACCTGGAGGTCCAGTGTCTCCCACTTCTGCAATACCCTTATCTCCTTTAGGTCCTACAGACACAAAACAAGTCTATGTTTACCATAAAAGAATGTGCATTTACTTATTTGACTGAACTGACTGAAAAGTCTTACCTGTCATTCCTTGGCTTCCAGGGAGACCCTGTCTAAAGACGTCCAGGTGTACCAGGAAGCCCAGGAGATCCTGGCGCTTTGTTGCTGTTTTGTGCAGTTGCATGTAAAGACCGCTAGAGGGAGCTACCTGTACAATGTCATGTGGACACCTGCTGTAAAGTGCAGTGAAGAGTAAGAGTAATAAAAACTAACAAAATTATTTTGGGGCATGGCTAAAAGACTGACCACATCTGAGAGGCAAAAAAAATTCCCACATCAGAATCTCGAACCACGGGTCAAAATAATCATGGATATAACACTTAGATCTAATTCAACATTTACTGCTCATGACTTATCCATGCAGATATTTTCTACACTGGATAGGTCAAGCATTTAATCGGGTCAGTCTCATGTTAGAGGTGATACTCACTGGAATTCTTCGGGGTCCGAACGGCCCTTGTAGGCCTGGTTCTTCCTGATAGCAAAAAAATTGCGATTGTCAAAGGTCCCGTCAGTCCCTGGGAGCCTTGGGATCCATCGCTGCCCTTTGAAAAGCAGTCAATTTCAATACAAAGGTATGTGAAAAAATGACAATTAGCGTGATTTGGACTTACTTTTTCACCTTTGAGCCCTGGACCATCCTGCCAGTAATAGCGGGCTGACTCTAAAAATGCATTTGCAAAGCGTTACTCAAGCCACCAATACCAAAGTGTCATGTATTAAGAAAATTTACATACCAGTCCAGTCCTGGGAAACATTTCAAAAACGAGGAATATTGTTTATGGTGATCACATTGTTTTCTTTGTTATCAGGATATGAACTTTCCATCTCACCGAGGTAGCATTATTTCCATGCATGAGATTTAAAATAAAAAAGGGAGGGGGGTCTTATTTCTGTATTGTGAATGTTTTGGCCTCACGGCTCCCATGTCCGACTCCCCATACTCTACCTTGTCGTACCTCCCCTGACTCCCCTAAACTAACTCCTAACTCTGCCTCGTCCTCCTTCCAGCTAAGACCATATTCACCAGCAGACGTGCCCGTCTGAAGGAAGTCCATCCTGTAACCGACGTCTGAATAGTTCTGAAAGACAAGAACAGACAACCACTCTGACAACCACTGATACAAAGTCACTTCATCATTGATACAGATCAATGATGATGTGCCTGCCTCTCCCTCAGCCCTCTTTCTTTCCAGTCTCACCCATCTTCCATTCACCTGAACATCTCTGTCCCTCATGGCCGCTTCAATAAAAATGATCCCAAACATGTTTTCAGTCTCTTTGTTACAACTAAGAAATTTATTACAAAAAGCCAACCCATCGTCAACTACAGACGGAGGATTTGGAATTCTTTACCGAACATCCTGAACATCCTTGAAGAACATGAAGAACATCCTTCCGGGCATCCTAAAGTTCCAGACCTGAAGAAGCCTTCTGGAGAGAAGGCGAAACGTCTTCAAGATCAACCTTTCTAAGTCCAGTTGCCTACAAAATCTGACCTTGGATACACTGATTTCAAAGCACCAGAAGAGGAGGAAGACCAGAGTTCAAACGTGAGGTAACTGATCACATTTTCACATGTGAGGAAGACCAACACAAACTTTACCGTTCCAGTCTACACTGCAGCAACACTCAACCTAGTTTACATGGCCAGACATGTCAGATAACCAGGAGTAATCAGATTACAGCAAGTACCAACGAAGTGCTTCAAGAGTCAATTTTCCTGGTACTTTCAAAACACCTGGCTTGATTTGTTGAACAAGGAGCAGAGTGAATTAAACTGCACCCTCCTTCATTTATACATCATCACAGAAAACAACAGCGCGTCTTCGTCTGCCACCAAGAGGTCACAGCATCACTTCTTCTGGTGACCCTGGGAATCAGTTAAAGGCTCAGCAGTGGACAGCTCATGATCTTTCTCATCAACAACGTGAACTGGGAGTTCTTCTGGCTCAGACCGTGCTGGTAGACCACTAAACAAATCTAGCTGACAACTGGACATTTTCATCTCCACCAACGTCACACTGGCCTGGACCAACCAGAGCAAACCAGAGGCAGCCAGACTAAACAGACACCACAATGCTCATGAGAAACCTCACGCTCTTACCCGAGTCGGTGTCAAGGGGCAGCTGGATCCCTTCTCCATGCAGGCAGGTCTTCTTTAACCACACTTAGTCTAGTCCTTCACTGGGGAACAGGTTGTCACCACCAGTACACCCAACCAGGGGTAAACTGGCCCAGACACCATGGCTCCGAGGATCACGCAAACCCCTCCACCACAATAAGGTGGCGGTTCATGGAGGGGAGATCTATTACCTTCTTGTACGAGCTGGTGAGGTCCCGTTTGAGTTTCTCCTATGTGTTGGTGTCGCTCAGGAGGTTGAGTATTTTGGTATCAAAGTCTCTGGTGTTGAGTACAACTGTGCTACCTTTGTCAGCTGGCACAATAGTGATGTCCTTATGTTTTCCTAAAGATGTGAGGGCTCTTCTTTCTTGAGTGGTGATGTTGGAGCTTTTGCACTGGCCAAAGCAGCCAATACCTTTAGCCTTATCTGTTCTGCTTCTGCTTCATGGAGTTAGTTGTTTCTCTGTGGCTGTGATGAGGTCAACAACCGGTACCTGTTCTGGGGTTACTGCAAAATTCAGACTGTTAGCTAGCACGTCCTCTTCGGTTTGTGTGAGTTTCCTGTCTGATGCGTAGACCGATGGGAGTAATCTTCGCAGATTACATCTCAAATTAAAGTGGAGAATCTGCTAATTTCCAGATCATTAGCATGCTAATGGTCCACAAGGGCTATATTTTCCAGCTCTGCTGCCAGCTAATTTAGAATTGAAGAAGCCTTATGGAGAGAAGGCGAAACAATTTCAACGATCAACCTTAACAAGTCCAGTCGCTCACAAAGATCTAACCCTGGATAACTATGACCTGAATGAATGAGAACCTACACAGACATGAAGACAAAGACTCTTGAAATACACCTGTGTAGCTAAGCAGCTAGTTTAACATTAGCAAACGGGCTAACAGATTCGAAGCAGATACACCAACAGCTTCAAGCTAAACACTTGCATCTCTTTGGATTAAAAAAAGTTAAGAGCATTTTAAATCCAAAATTTCCAAGAAAATACTGTAAAGTGAGTCTACCCAGTAGGAAGAAACATAATGTTGAACTTTGTCACGTCTAAGCATGTTTAAATTAGGGTGACCAGACGTCTCGGTTTACCCGCGACAATCCCGATTTGGAGCCTTGTGTCCCGTGTCCCGGCGGATTTCAATAGCCCCATTGTTTTGTCCCAGTTTTATGCAAGGTCTGTTCCGGGCGTCCTGTTTTTTTCTCTTCTTCTATCAACGACACACTACACATGTAGCAAGTCATAAAGGCTATGGCAGTGCAGTCCGGTTGAAACTCGTTGTCTTTGGCCCATGTGTATATCAATCACACAGTTGTCACAGCAATCTACTCAAACCAATTAAAAAGCTCTATCGTTCTCCGCGTGTCTGTAGCTTGATGCTCATTGGTCCATGAAACCGCATGGGACTGGACACGTTGAAAGCGCTGCTTGTTACTCAGGGTAACTTTCATGATGGTTGCTCTGAGTTCCATGAAAGGATCACTGCAAACCACAGCTTTTCTGAAAAAGGTCTACTCAAGAATGAAAGACTAAGGGTCAGAAAGATAACTTCAGAATATGCGTTATGCACTTTTTTTTGTTTGCGCACTGCATGTTGATGGTCAAAACAGTTTAAAGTGAACATGTTATACATTTTTGTCTGTTTTAGTTGCCACATTTTCTGTGGCCAAGCAATGGTCTTTTACATACACTACCACAATTATTTATTATTCTTAACAAAGAGAGCTGCAAGTAAATGTTTACAAGTTGTATCATCTCAGTTGAATAAACTAAAATGTCTTATATTTGGTGTGTATATATATAGTAAAATAAATAAATAAATAAATAAATTGTGTCCCGGTTTTTATTTTTGAAAATCTGGTCAACCTAGTTTAAATAAGACATCATAATTCGGTTTAATTGCTCAAAATATGCTAGCAGAAAACGTAACATTCACAGCAGGGAAATTAAAACATGGCAGAAAGTGCTTAAAATACTCAGATAAATCCTGCACAGGTGTGTATAAATGATGCAAACCAACACCTGGCGTACCTCGTTGGTCTGAGCTAGCCGTCGATCGTTAGCTATAATGCTAGTCGTTACCTCGTACATATTAGCGTTAGCATTTAGCATGCTAAAAATGTTTGCTCACCGATTTCTTTATTTCTTCGTGAGGGAGACGTGGGCTCTAAGCTGCCGCTAAACTCGCAGTTCAGCTTCCACCTGGGTGTCCTCAGTCAGGTTTGAAGCCGTTGAACAACCTTGCTGTTTTCCTCGGGCTCAGCATCGTCCTCCACACTGGAGCCGCCGCTGGCGAACTCTGAATTGTTCTCCACCAGGTGAACACACCTGCTGCCTCCTGATTGGCTGAGAGCTCGTTAACAAACCGCCTCCTTCAAAATAAAATTTCAGTTATTTATGCTATCGCAGTTCAGTTGATTTTCCAACAAATGCCATTTTTTAATATTAAATAATGTAATGCGCAGACATACATGGATAATGTATAGAATTTACATAAATCTAATAAAGGCGTCTTGGGTTTGGACATGCATTTAACTGCTTTAAACCTTGGTAATACGCTTGTTAAACCTCGTACACACGGCACGATTTTCGACGTCTTAGACACGCAATACATAAACTAATAAAACTTCACTCTTGTTAAGGACTGACCTACATTATTCAAAGATGTTCTCTGGTATGAACGCTCTTATTTCAACTGTTATGGTCGCTCGGTTTACAAGATCAAAACATTAGACGCAGCGACTCGCCCTCACCCAAATCGGGGTGAGTCAGTAATCCACTTGGCGACTGATCTTAAATTCCTCGAAGACAAGAATAATAACCCTGGCGACGCCCCGCACGGAGTCGCAGGAGCAAAACTGGATATCAGAGCTGCTGGATATCCCCTCGCAGTGACGTAAAAGAGCTACAGCCAATGAGAGCAGACGTGGGCGTTGCCGCAAAATAAAGAAGCAACAGCGGCTGCGGCAGAGCAACATTACCCCACTCCACGCCGACTTCATTTGCACCAATCTGCAGGCCACCACCGCTGCAATACAAACCCATCAAAAGTTTTCAGCAAAGACTGCGTAGTTTTGACCCTGATGTTGAAACCAGTTGAAGTTGTGTTGTCCTCTCATCTGTTTTTTTGTAAGTTGTAATTTTTGAGCTGTTCATAGTGGTAGTTTTGTAGTTTTAATAAAGGTGTGCTAGTTCGAGCGCCCCCAGAGTCGAACCAGTTTGCGGTCAAATCAGTCAAAACATGCGTCATGAATAAGAAACATTTATGCACTTGACTGTAAGTGAGAGAATGCGCACCTCTGTGTACCTCGTCAGAAGGCAGACACCGCGGACACCCACACACCACCAATAATAATTTCTCGGGGTAAATAAATAAAATCTCGGGAAGACGGAGTTTGTTTTCGTCCCTGTCACGTTAACTTGGCTTTATGAGTTGTAATATTGAAAGATTTACCTGAAGTGCTGCACTATTAACACGCCTACACTGAAGACGCCTTTATTAAACGCTTCTTTCAACTTCTTCTCTTGCCCAAAATAGGACAACAAAAAAGTGATGCTCTCTTATGCTCTAACTTTTTACAAAGATAGCGGAAAATGTGGAGAACAAAAATGTGATGGGGTTTGAACAACACCAAGAGTTACTTTATTTTTTGTCTTTATCTGCCAATGCCACTCATACACTTTACCGTACTAAACAATGCAGACGGCGCAAGTGTCTCTCCAAAGTACAGATGGCGTGACCGCAGTGTTAGTTTGTAACGACTTGTATGTTAGTGTGTGTGTGTTTTGTGTGTGTTACAGTTGATAAATTAAGAGATCACTTATAATTAATATGTTGGCATTGTTTAAGGATGTTAAGGAGTTTCGAATTTCGGGTTTTCTTTGAATCGCTGTACCTGAGACCAACCGCTAGATGGCAGTGAGCGTTTGGCGTTCTGTAAATTTCACACATGAAATCAAAATGTCCGAAGCAACCCGATGATTTTCGTCTTTTTTTCACATTTTATTTTGAGTCTCTGAAATATACAGAAAAGTTCAAGTTAAACCAATCAATCAACTTCTATTTGTGGAGCGCTAAGTCACAGTCAAAGGCGTCTCGAAGCGTTTAACACAATCCGAAGAAAACCAACTGAACCCTCCAGATCAAGCATGGGGCGACAGCTGACAGGAAAAACTCCCCTGTAGGCCAATTAACTTGTAACTCTATTTAGCTTTAGAAAAAAAAAAAAAAAGGACGCACCTTTGCGAGATCAGGACCGCAAGAGTACCCTTTACGACTAGAAAGTTCCTTCGCGCTGAGTAATCTTTTCAGATGTCTCTCACTTGTGTTGAAGCCATGTCTAGAGCCAAGAACTGAGAGGCCCATAAGAAAATACAACTTAGTAAAGTCCTGCGGGTAATGTGCGTCTTTGTGTCTATTTTGCTTCCGGTTAATGACCCGGAAACACGCTGCTTAAAAATAAAAAGAAGTTGCGAGATCTGGCAGAAATGCGTCCCTGGTTTCCCCCCCCCCATCACCCCCCCATGTCCCTTCGGGGGCTCCGTAGAATACAGATGAGACCCAAGTCACGCAAAGTTTACCACAAAGTATATACTTTAATTCAGGCCAATTTCAAAGTATCATAAAGCAAGATATAATGTAACAGAATTTACTGTTCTAAAACACATGCACATATCTAAAAAATGAACAGATCATAACAGAATATAAATTCATTTCATGTGCATTTAGAAAACTCTAAATACGAAATCTTTTAACTTGTGTGATTAGTTCTAATGCTACAATGACAGTCAACAGCTAATATATGCTGACAATTACACACTAGGTAAGATAAAAATCAGGTTTGTGACAAAAGTAGATCACTGCATCTAAATGGAAAATAAACAGCCTGTAATACAAGCACTGTAGTGTAGACGCCTGTTTCTCACCAGCTTGTTGTCCATCTAAAACCATCATTAATGTAATGATCAATCATAAAAGAAATGAGTGATGACAGTTTTGTCACACAGAATAAAAAAAAAAGAATGTTCTCTGCTTTAACAATGAAGTAATCTTGTTCCATCAAGTTATGAAATAACAATTGGCATTAAAAATAAGGAGTGATGTCCTGCAAACAATGGCAGGGCGTAGCCTTCAGATGACTCTGTGGTTATTGCAGTAATGTCAGAATATGCTGTAAACATGGAAATAATGTGATTTAGAGAAAAGTGTCGGCGTGTTTTTTGTTCTTGTTTCTTATTTTACGAGAATGTAAACATGCTGTTCGAAAACCTTGTCCTTAAATCTCAGGGTTAGTCACTCAAAACAACCATCTCATCTAAAAAAAATGCCCCCCCAAAATCTCGCAAATAGACCTACACAGATGTGTCCAATAACATTTGAAACTTACATCACTTCCTCATTAGCTTATACAGTGTTTACATACAGAAGCTCTTTTAAATTCTTAACA
>BJFM01004443.1:6510-26120 GCA_016586285.1 Arothron firmamentum | reverse complement strand
ACACACACACACCAAGAAAATAGCTGGAACTGCTCAGATTGGAGGGGCCCCTTGAGAAAGAAGGGTCACAGGGAGTGGGGTGAGACAACTACAGAAAAGGAAAAAAGAACTGGAAGAGGGGGAAAACATCTACAGAATAAATCTGTGAATTTCCATTGGCTGAACAAACTGCTGTGGTCCAGTTACATGCTGGGTCCCCGCCCTGCTGCCTTCACTGCCTCCTTCCCACTCTGGAAACTATGACAGTTATTATAGAGGGAGGAGATTGGAAGAGAAACACTGGAATAGGAAAGGGAGGGCTCATTGTAAATGAGAAGGTTGCACATCCTGGTACGACAAATGCCAAGAAGAAATGGCAACACCGATGGAAATATTAAACCTCCTTGGGTTTACATTTGTGTTTTCCTAATTTGACGGCACAATTCAATCTTTGGTCCAAAACAGATTCTATAGCCAAACAGCTGTAATAAAATCTTCAGATTCAAGTCTGCGCTACACTATATTTCCGAGGACTAACATGTGAGAATCCAGAGAACTGGTAAATGAGTTACTAAGTAGCCAGTAATTCATCACCAAGTTTTAAAGCCGAAAGATAATCTATCCAGCCTCAGACTGAGCCTACCCCAACCCTTATATAGTTCAGGCAATGCACCACTTCCTGTCGGAGAAACATAAAACAAAACAATGTCATGGCAACTGTTGGGACGACTGGAGGTTACCAGCTGCCGTCAGGAATTGCTGATGATCTGGACTCTCCACATTCACAACTGCTCAGCGTTGCCTTTACATGTCTCTGACACCACACAAGCCCAGTAGGACAGCCACCCTCCCCCAACGTTCATCCCCAGGGTAGGGCAGTGGTCTGGTTCACAACAAAACAAGAATAGATTGTTAATGTATAATATTGTAAAAGTAAGTACTAAAATGATTGTTGTGGTTGGGAGGTCACTGATTGTAGCTTACGAGCACAAAAAAGTGGTAGTCAAGAAATTATGTCATTACAATTCTGCGAAACAAGACAGCTGATTGATGCATGGCTCTTCATGATAAACTGTCTATAAATGACCAAGAAAACAAATGCCATTCGAGCGTGTGGAACTCATTTGCTTTTTCCTTTCAAGCTGTCATCAATAGCAACACTGGCTCCGAGGACCACAGAGTAGGACTTTTTAGCCAACCAAGCACCTGACATCCTCAGCAGACTGTCCCACTATTAAGGTGGAATTTATGAGAAAATAATTTATGCTTTCGTGCAAAAGAGGAAGCCAGTGATTTCACAAAAAAAGACTAAAACATCAAGACAACTGCCAATTCTGTGGTAGACATATCTATGGGTCAATCACCAGAACGCTGTGATGTTCGGGGCTGAATTTAGAAATCACAATTTGCGCAATTTGTTACTCAACACCAGACATCTAAAACTGCATTTCACTTATGGTAAAAGCAAGTGAGGCTGTGGGAAATCCAGAAATCATGAAACACAGGCCACAGCTGAATTGTCAAAAGCTAAAAATGGGATTGTCAAACCACAGTGGTTCCACCCAGGGAGTATGTGCTTGGAAGGTGGTTGAAGCGGTGACTAAAGAGCACACAGAGGGAGGCCAGATGTAATCAGGCTTCTAAGATGAGGATGACCACCTCTGCTCTGGTGGACTGGAAATGCCTGACTGCCTCTCTATCAGCAGGACATCATCAAGAGAGATTATGAGGCAACCTTTGTGACCCTATTGTGGCTTTAAGTTTCACTTTGAAGGGTGGTTTGGATCATCACATTTCGTAATGAAGAGACTAAATTCAAACTAAAACAATAGCGGTGGTTTACAACCTTTTCCTATTCACTATTTGTCACAGTCTAACTTATAAAATGGGCCGTGTGTTGTTTTGTTGCGTCTGCATGCTAATTGTCAAATATATGCTCTGGTTTCATAAACAGCTATGGCTGGAGCTGGATTGGAAAGATTTTCACTCCGCCTGAGAGGGTCCACGTCTCAGATATTACATCTCTGTGAAGATGGCCTCAGTGACAGTGCAGGCATCGATGTCTAGAACAGAGGTGTTACATCAAGACTTTGGTAAACACTAAGCCAAACTTTCTCACAGTCCCATTTGTGTACTGAGCTGACAGACCCCAGTTGAACAGGAAGGGCCTTGTCTCTGTGTGGTCAATAAACCAAAAGTTTGTCAAACACAAATTTGCTCCAAATGAGGCCTTCATGCAGGCTTCCCTGCACCATTTGTGACTGAACAAGTGGCTGCAATTCATTAGAGCTTACATTCAAACTTAATTTGACATACCTAAACCTTTCAGTTGAGTTTAAAATACAGATAAAGCATTTAATATAAATTGCAAAACTTTTTTCTTACAATGATGCTTGTGAAAATAGATCAAAAATTCTAACTTTAATGCAAACAAAGAAAATATGTGAATCAAAGCACAAATTAATCTGTCCCTACAAGCAGACAATAACTTCCCACAAAAGCTTTTGTCAGGCTGATTTCCCACAGACTAAGGTGCATTTAAATTGTACCCGGAAACAGTGATTATCCCCCTGCTTTACTGGTGTGTCTAAATTAGAAACCTTCATTAGTTTATGACCCAGCCCTGAAGACTCGCCCTAAATCCCCCCTGAAGCACCAAGCAAGGTGACCCAACCTCCCTGCCCCTGCTGTCATAAATCAAACACCACAGCAAACTGCTGGAAGAAAGAGGAGGAAAGGTCAACAGACTTTGTTGACGTTTTCCCAATCCTTGCTAACCACAAGACTTTAGAGAGGGCATTTGATAGAAATCGCTTATTCACTGGCATAACTGAATCCTTATTTTGTGTCAAAAGGTGCAACCTGTTAAATATGACACTAAGCTATGAAGTTAACACACAACTTTGAGAGCAGAAAATCAAGAACACAGAAAAACACACAAATCCACCTTTCGGACTGATGCCACTATACAATGCTTAGGCGGTCTATCTGACTGCATTAAAAAATTATACAGGTGACGATAAGACCAGAAATCTTTCAAAAGGTTGTTGTTTGTCTCTGCCTCCTTGTGAGTCACACACACCGTATCTGATTTTCTAGGATTGGTTTGGGCTCTAAAGTATCACATTCAATGCAGAGAAGTTTGTTTTGTTCAAAAGGTCATATTCTCTCAGTCCTGCTGTGCTGCAAACTGGCACATAAATGGGATTTGTGTCTGACAGCAGTGACGAACGTCAAGGCTAAACAATGGCAAATATCAAAACACTTAATTACAAAAACAATCATTTGATAATACCAGTTCCAGCAAATGCAACCTTCCCATCCCTGGTGTAACTTTCAGGCAAGCTACAATCTTTTGTAACTGCCATGTTTAAACTTCAAACGTCAACCACTTTTCTATTTTGAGTCAGCTCACATGAGACTTAACAGGCCTAAGGACTGAATAAAGATCACTGTTTCACTGCTGGACAAAGGAAGGTCCAGAGTTTCTCTTTGCCCTTCTTCTAGTCAACTCAACACGGCTGCCATTTAACTCCGCTGATACAAAAGAGGCACCATCACACACCACATCTTCATTCATGCCAGAACGGAGCATTGTTTTTAATGGGAGCGCGGTACTGATTCATAAAAGCCAAACATTCGAAAAATTCCTGCCACAAAGTGACCCCCTAACACCACATATACAAACGGAACTATCTCAGAGCACAACAGCAGTCACCTGAATGTAATGTGAGCTACCAGAGTCTGCTTTACTAACTGGTGACACACTCGTTTCCCCCCAACCAGTCCACCCACACTCTTCCACTCTGCTTCACCCTTTCAGCAACACATCTCAGTCAGACAACCCGTGTTTATAAATAGGGGAGTGTCTTCTCCAGCAGTTCTGCTGAGGCTGCCAGCATTTCAGATCAAATATCTGTGCTTTGATGTGAAGTGTATGAAAAAGCTCTCCTGGAGCTTACTCCACATGGATAACAAGCTCAGTTTCCAGCACATTTCCAAAGCAAAACTTGACATCACTTTTTCAAACTAAGTACAAGTGTCATGTGCTTTATCAACTGTAATGAAAATCCTCCTTTTTTGCAAAAACAGGTAGAGTTAATTATTAAACTGTGATATTTGTGGCACAATCAATTGAGCCAACAATTAAAATTAATAAGGTTTGGGTGGTTGCATATTTATTTACAGTCCCATTTTGTTTTCACTGTGCTAGTAGTTAAAAAAAAAAAAAAGTCCAACTTAAACACTGCAATAATATTAATACTTTATTATTTATAAACCATATTATCATTGTTCCAGTAACCCATGACATGGCTCTGCAGACAAATTTATATAATGATGTAAATGAAAAAAAGTTACACAACTTCAACTCTTGTTTTGGAAAACTGTGCTGTTTACAATATTGCTTCAGAGTCTGGAGGGGCATTCACTCAGTCAGTTTCTCAACCACCACAGCGAGAGGCACATGCTAATCATAGTTTTCTCTATCCTACCGCCAGATGCGCCCCAGATGTGGGACCTTAAAACATCTGGTCCTTAAGGCTCTTTTTTTTTGTTTATGCAATTGAATTTGAACACATCATGTTTAGCAGGAGCATGCATCGGAATATACAAAAATGCTAGATTTCTGTAAAAGTAGCATTATACCAGATTTCAATGCCAAATCATCCTTCAGCATGTCCCACCAGGCATGTGAGAACTGACAGGCTTCACAAAGGACAGATTGATTAACTCTGTGTCAGGCCTGAAGGTCACTAGGGTACCTGCTCCCTGCTATTTTAAAGATTTCCTCCAGATCATTAATGAGGAAGAGATTTGCTGGGTAGCATTGGATTTTTTCAGAGATTGCTGTCCTTTGCTGTCTATGGCAATGACAATACGCTATTGTTTCTACTGAAACCTGAGACCAAGGACCACTACATACACCAGCAGTCCCACAAAAGCCCACTCTTTTTTTTTTGCAGAGGCCACCAAATTCAATAACCTACAATCTAACTGTTGCAATTGTCTCTTTTTGACTATTTGCCATTACTGTGCACTATGCAAATTTGAACATTTAGGTCAGCATAATGTAAACTGAACAAACTGCAGTGTGACAGCTGCCCTCAAGACCACTTATGGCACCCTTCCATTACCAAGGGTACCCCAAACAGCGCTGGACACATGTCAATCACAGTGTTGCCCACGGTGACAACATACATTCGCTTCCTTATACTTAACAGAACTCAAAAGAGAAAGGGTGCAGCTCAATAACTGGCTTTAATTCAATGAATAATTTTACTGTGTCCCATATTCCTCAGTGCTATTTATTTGTCATTTCAATGATTGATAAAATATACCAATAAACTGCATCACACTGCAATGATGTCACGCAGGTTACAATCACATTATTGCCAGAGAACGAGTTAATTATAATTGTTTGCATACTTACTTGAGAAAATATCTCTGTCCAGAGGCGGTCTTGGCCATCTCCCACCCAGGTGGCAGTGGGACATCATCAGGAATCTCATAAGAGGACTGACGCAAATGTTGGGGAGAAGCTGGGGGCAGGCCAGACAGCGAGCCACCAGAAACAGCTCCCAACTGCAGAGATGCTGGAGATGAGTGTGCACGGACATGATGGGGTGTGAGAGTTCCGCCACTCCCAGCGTCAGTGCTAGCCTGTGTTGACGATTAAAGCAAAGCAGAATAAATGGATAATATTTCTTGGTATACTTGGGTTTAATCTGTCTTTCTATAAGCAGAAATATTTATTTTGAGAAGAAAAAAATGTCATCCTGCATGGAGATCTATAAGGAATAGTGTGAAAGAGGGGATTGGAGACTCCTGGGGATATACATATAAACTTGATTTAACGTGTATTACCACCTGTTACCACCACTTAGTTATCATATTTTACAGCCTCTCCATAAATCTGAAGGATTTGCATGTGTGCACAGGTTTGGGGATTAAGAGATCAAGTCATGTGTGGGATAGCGAGAAGAACGCTACTGCGCCCTGACGCATGCGCACTGGTGCCGAAGCGCTGCAGAGACCATAAGCAACAATTGTCAGTGGGGGATGGTGGTGAGGGTGGGACCACAAGATTCATCCATTATTATTATTATTATTTTTTTCTTCTTTTATTTGCAAATCATAGTTACGACGCACTGGCGCGGTTTCAGATTCTCGTTCTGTTATTTCTACGTGTTTGGTAATCACACGCACGCAAACAAACAGCGATGAACCAAAACATCTGGGCACCTAAGGGTTGGTAGTTTAGTCGTGTTGAAAAGCTTTTTATAATCTGAATCTACGCTTTCTCCTTTGCAACACTCATTTTAAAAAAAAAAGATTCTTCGGAAATGGCCAAGTACGAGTTGTTTCACTGAGGTACTGAACACCAGTTTGAGTAATATGATTAACAAATAGAGGCTGCAAATTTAGAGTATTTTAGTAGCATTAAAAGACTACAAAATCTAAGAAAGTAACTATTAACTGCATGACCTCGTCACTGCAGGCTCCTGGGCCCCCACAAGGTGGGCTTTGCTTTAATCGGGATTTCTGGGAAGGGGCCGAGCAGAGACAGGGCGGGCTTACTTGTCTGGAATGGGACTTTGGTTCTGGAGGCTTGAAGAAAGAGTCCGGCAGTTTTCTCATCCTCATGGGCACGGAAGGGGGAACGCTGCTTTTCGGGTTCATCACGGCGTTGAAAAGCGCTTCCAGATCAGTCTCTGAGTCCCCTCGTACATGGACGATTTGGTGTCCGGCAGGAGGGTTGTGCTGGCTGGGATCCATTGTTCCAAATCTGAACGCAAACTTTCAAGTGTACAAAACTTCCCTCCTAAAATCTCACAATAATCAAGTCTGAGCAACTCTCAAACTTTTTCTTCCACACAAATGGAAAACAGGGAATATCGGCGAGTCTTAGTGAAAAGCGTCCCGTGTCATCCTAAAGTTGAACAGTCGGCTACTTTATTTCCTTTCAGTGTGTTAACTATCGAAACAAGCAGGTAAAGACAGCGGTTTCTTACCGTTCCTTGTCAGCATATTTGTGACTTTAAAACGGATATTTACATCCCTCCAAACACTAACGTAATGTTTATCGCAATGTCCCCAACTTTTCCAAATGGAAAAAAAAGTGGAGAAAAAAAAAAAAGGCAGACGCAGTCAGGAAAACTTAAAACAAAAACACGCTGACGCGCTTCGGCCGAGTCAGTTGTTGTGGGCAAATATTCGTAAAAGAAGGATTCACAGTGAGTAGGACAAATCTCCGCAGCTCACTTTTCAGATAAAAAAAAACTTTTGCTCCAGACGGGCCTAAACTTTGGGCAGGACATCAAACTTTATGACTCATGGCATGTCTGCTCCAGAGGCGGAGCTTCGCTTTTATTGGGACAAGAGCGTTTAAAGGTACAGTCAGTGTTGTCCAGGGGCCCCGCAAAACAACGACGTCCTTACCAGTTTATACCAAAGTATCACCCAAGTACCGCTACTAATATCAATCATAATAATCAAATTCATTAACCAGTCCCAAACAGTCGTCGTGTAGAATTGACATCAGCCTGCCTGTCAAATTAAAGGATTTTGACAGTTTCTATGTGACATGCAACATATCTTTATTGGATTTTAAATATGTATGAAGTAAAATAAGTTTTTAATAAATGTTACAAAAGACAACAATGTCAGGCTTAAAACATTTTTTTGGTACAGAATTTAAAAAATGGTTTCGGTCACTCGTTTTGGCTGCTGCACCTACATTTTCAGAAATATGAATGTTTCCTCAGTTTCTCTCCTCATTATGGGACACTTTCCCACTACAGTTTTCATGAAAAGTAGATCTCTGCAGTTCCCACAATTGTTATGCTAATGAGGCCCCTCTTCCATTGCGAAATCATTTTGTCAAGATCTCACTCTGGATACAGAGCTCTGTGTCATCTCTTTCCCATACTTGCGCTGAATAACTTATTATGATGCCTGCAGACGCCATAAGCTGATTCCAGTCACATACATGTTTTTGTAGGTCTCAGCCTAGTTTATAGACCGCTATTATTCTTTTTTACTGCCTTATTTTCACAATACATTTTAATGTAATGTTTTACTGTGCTATATTTTAGCCTCTGTTTTCTAATTTTATGTATGTATAATTAAGTGAATAGTCTGTGCATATTTTGATATACGATGATCGAGTATGTGCACACATGCTTCAAGTCAAAAGATGCTCATTATTGGAATGTAGTGGCCATTTTCGTGTCATTGTAACACACTTAAATACATTAAACAGATGGACTGCAGTGCCACAACAGCCCCAAGGGGACCACCCACTTGGCAGGGTTTGGTTCCTAGTGGTCAGTATCTTTTCATCCTTCAGCCGCTCTCACTGAGTGTTGCGGAAAGTCAAAACTAGGTCCAGAAGCAGCAGAGACTACGTCTGAAACCATCGTATCCCAGCTAGAATGACTGGCCATGACAGCGTTTGACATTTAAAACTGGTCGCGCGTAATTGTCTGCTGCAATGACACAGTATTGACAGGGAACTAGGGGGAGCTTGTGCGCCACCTGGAGGCGCTAGTTTCACACAGCTCCATGCTCACTAATTAGTGCCAAAGCGCTCAGTCACCGAATCCCCCATTTTAATTAGCTTTGATAATAAGTGCGATGTAAATACAATCGTACCTTTTAAGTTAGGTTTTCCTGCTTTATTTTTTAAGCACGCAGGTTATTGTTGCATATTTCAAATACGCAAAATTCTAAAAAACAAAAAACAAAAAAACGAAACAGTAGAAATCTTTTTGCTCATAGGTATCTTGTAACCCCACTCTATTCTTAAGAACTGCACAAAAATATAAACTTACTTTAAAAAGAAGAGTGTTCTATGAAGGTTGAATAGAAGGAGCATTCACTTCGTCTACCTCTTGAAACAAGTCCTAACAGGATGATCGCAGGGCAAAACCAGACATGCTGCTGTAGGAGGGCAACTGAACTCACATCATTTATCACTGCATCCTTTTTTTTTTTATCTTGATGAGCACAAAAAAGATTAATGACATTTGATTTAGAGCTGTGAGAAAAACACATCTTTTTTTTAAGGAAATATTAAACAATTAAATTTAAGGGTAAAGTTCAGGTATTGAAAAAGAACCCTGGAAGCCGTCTAACAAACATACATACACCCAGACACCCATGTGTACTTCTGTCATTGTGAGTACTTTCACAGTCATATTACATGACTGTAACCCTAGCACAAATCTAAACCAAACTGTAAACTTAAATATGAAGCCATATTTGATAACCTGCTGCTGCTCCTGAAATTGATCAGCATGAATACAGTATTTGCTTAATCCATATTAATTGTTAGTGTATATGTTGCCCATAGTGTTTTGTGTATTTCATATCCTGAGCCTGAAATCGGTGAAAAAAGAGACAAACATTGTTAATGGCCCAATTTGTCACAATATTGCGAATGTATTCACAATACTTAAATATTAATATATTTACCGATGGACTGTAGTTTTGTACATGCTGGTCTGTATGTTTCCTGACACCTGAAACAGAAATAAGCATGATTATTATTATTAATTAAAGTCACATAAATATCTTATATGTACAGAAGATCACAACATTCTAGTCAAGCAGTTCTGCCCTAATGTGACCGTATCAAAGTGCTCACACTGCAGCAGCTGGTCAAGCCTTTCAAGAGACAAGAGAACCCTGTGCTCTTCCATGGAAATGGTGCTGAGCCCATGCAGCACGTTCGGGGGCTTCTGCATCATTCCAGGCCTTTGCTTCTGACCTCGGCCCATGGCAGCGGCAAAATCACTGTCCTCCCGTGTGTCAACAGACACCTTTGACTTGTGTGCCTTGGGTACAATCAAGCCTGAGGGCACAGACATAAACAAATTTCAATATTCAGCACTTTACACTACAGTAACATTCGTGGTCTGATTAACTGTTGAACCTAAACACAAACAGACGTTTTGGTCATTTGCCCTGATTCTGAACCAAGCTTGACTTGAACAATTAAATACAGCAACATGGTGAATGATACCTTTAACTGGAAAGATCCCATCACAACTACTGGGTGGCGGTCTGACTGGCTCTGCGGTCTGTTATGTGATACAGCAAAACAAATGCACATGATTTAAAGGTTTAATTAACTTATATTTATGACATTTATCTTGAAAGTCTCATCTTGACAGCTGTAGCTCCAGGGTTCTTTTGAATTTAACAGAATGAAGAACTGCATGAGAGGCAGAGCTAAACTGATTTTATCTGCTCAAATACAACTGACACTTTTTTGGTTAAAACTGGCCCTCTAGTTCTTCTGCACAGGGCTCATATACAGTACCTGAAGAGTCCTTTGAAAGCATCTGCTCCCCGAGTCAGAATGCAATCTATTCTGCTCCAGGTGAGGTTTCCTCTTAACTCGCTCACTGCCAAGGGCATTTGGTCTAATCGTAGTTTTTGCTGAAAGGGAAAGCATTTATTTAAAAAAACAAAATTCGTCTGAATCGGCGATAACTGACAAAAATGTATTTTGCATGAAAAATAACTCTGACGACTGACAATGCAACTCACAAGAATAACTACTGTTTAACTTTAAAGTTAAACTTAACCAAACTGAATTAATAAGAAACACAACTAAATATCATGGAGCACTCAGACAAAGCACACATTACCATGCTGGGTAGTCAGAGCGCTGCAGACGCTGTGCCAGATCTGGGAGATTTGCTCATCAGTGGGGGTGCAATCTAGATCTATGGTCTTCTTTCTCCTGGGTGAGTGAGATATTAAATTCTTTCCTTGAGTTCTGGCAATGTGATTCACTCCAGCGGCAGTCTGAGGCTGCACGTAGGTGCTGCCTTTTCTTTGAGGGCTCTTGGAAGCCCCACCAAGGCCGTTCAGTGGCACACTGACCTCTTGTGCCTTTTCTTCGTGCAACCTAACTTGAACCCCAACATCTGTCCAAGCCTGCTTTGCAAAGCGATGCCCAGTGAAGGCTGAAGGGGTCAGGTTTGGATCGGGCCTAGAAACCCCCGATGCTCTGCTGTGATTCAGTCGGTGATCCTCAGTGTGGTTATTACTGTCGTTCTCCTTCATTTGTTCTTCATCAAACCAACACCCCCTCCGCTTGACTTTGTTTCCCCATAATTCCTTATTTTTGACCTTGGTCAACTCAATGCTATCCCTGATCATTGATGCTAAATTTTTAGGAAAAGTAAAATGTCCAAAGTTATTTTCAACTGGAGAGGTAAGCGACCCATATTCAGACTGATTTTTGAGGACTCCTTTATTGAATGTGACTTTTCTTCCGGGATGAGCTATTGCAGCTGAAAAGGGCAGCTTTTGACCGCCTCCTTCTGGTTGCTGAGGGTATTTAGGAGCATCCCACTCACTGTTATTCAAGAATGTCTGCTTTACTGTCGTTGCCATATTCAGCTTCTCAGTTTTGCACTTTGAGTTCAAACTTTTGCTGAAGTTGTTGATGCTTACAGCTGACTCTGTGGGAGTTTTCTGATGGTGTGTTTTCAACCCCATTTGCTTTAGCTTTCCCTCTTGAAAGACATTACTTGTGTTGTCATTAGCAACGTGCATCTTGTTTATGTTAAATTCCTCCACGGCCTCTTGTTTTTTCTGCTGATAGCTGTACTGTTTTCCTGAATTGGACAGGTTATCACCAAGAACAATAATTTCAGTGAAAGATGCCGGGCCTGCTCGGGGCTTCTGTGAGTCAAATGGAGGGGATAAATATGAACTGGAATGGGCATTTTCTGTTTTGTACTTGGGATCTGCATTTTCCAAACTGTCCTTACTTGAAAGGCTTTCAGAATCACAATTATCTGATGGCTGGCTGCCCTAAAATAAGGAAGAGAAATGAGTACTCATTCATGCAGGTGACAAAGTCACATAAGCTGTTCTGTACGATACCTGTGGGCTATAGTCCTGCTGCTTACGCTGCTGCTCCTCAGGTTCTTGGTGGTTGATGATGCCAGTCTTGCTCTTCACTGGGAGCAGTCGAGAAATGGCTTCCACAGCAGTAAGTGCTTCATGATGGGAGGACTGAGAAGGTTTAATTGGGTTGGGAGAGGAAGTGTGGGTCCTCAAAGGAAAAGAACATTGAGTAAGTACTGTAAACTGTAATTAGTGGGAATACATCATTTGTATAGATCTAATTTATTTGATTCGTACCTGCCTTTTCTGTAGTTGCTGGTTGAAATGGAAGAGTGAAAGTTGCAGGAATCCAACTTGCTTTGAATTTTAATGAGTGCTTCCTCAACAGTAGGAACGTTGATCCTCTGAACTAAAACATCAGAAAAGTCCCATTTCGTAGAAAGGTTAAAACACTTGTTCTTCAGTATTAAACTGAGGTTCATGCATATACACTGCTCACATTGCATGTATCTCTGAGGAGGAGGAAGATGACTTCTTTGGAAGCGCTGGGTTGCATTATTTATTCGCTGTTTGCGTTGCTGTATGATCTTCTGCCTCATCTGCTCTTCCTCAATGTCCCAGCGCTTCTGTCTCTCTTCCAGAGCCCTGTGTAAGGAGATTAGGACATTATGACGAAACTATTACTTCGCGAATATAAAAGCAAATAGTAATAATAACAATAACAATAATAATAATAATAATAACAATAATAATAATAATAATAATAATAATAATAATAATAATAATAATAATAATAATAATAATAATAATAATAATAATAATAATAATAAAAACTCCCCTCCTGCGTCGGTTGTTTTCCAGAGCGAACTTGCGCGCTCGGGCTGAGCTGAATTTAAACTGTTCGTAGATACGTCGTTTCTCTTCTTGGAGGTTTCCATCCGCTCCCATTTCAGAGCAGAGGTGGTCTGGAAGTCTTTTCGTCTGTCTCCTACGCAACAAGTGCAAATTTATAAATCCTCATTTTCCAGTTTCTGGTGGTAAACACGGCCAACATCGGGCTGCTGAAGGGAGCCAAAACCGACCTGGTAACCGGGAGCTGAAGGCGCGGTTACCGTTACCATGGAGCAAGTACAACACAGCCACAAGGCAGGTACCGTTGACACACGCGTGTGCACACGCACATAAACACGGTATATGATGCAGTTAAAAATAGGTAAAGTCTATATCTACCTTCGGGTTTTAATATTTTGGCTGGTTTAGGTGACACGGGCCACTGCATCAAATATATTTTAGTGGGTCCAGCACTGACAGGTGCAGACTGCACACGCTCACAATTAGGAATTGTGTTTCATTAAAAAAAAAAAAAAAAAAAAAAAAAAAAAAAAAAAAAAAAATAAATAAATAAAAATAAATCCTTTTATAGTCAATAAAATGAAAGAAAATGGGTTTAACATGAGAAATTAAGTTGCCCAGTCCTAATAATTTAAAACATGATTTCAGGGTAGTAATCAAACCAATGGTAGTGTGGTAAACCACACCTTAAAGGACTGAAAAGCCTCCCACTGGGTGTGGTGACGCACTATCATCAGCATCGAGACCAAAGGTGGAAGACGGAGTGAGCGCTTGGCCAACAAATGCTGACAAAGAAGAAGAGATCAGCTATTTATTTAAATACCAGAGGTAGGTGGACTACCAGCTTTTTTCAATCATCAAAAATGGTGGCACTATATTTTCCTGATATTGGCACTGATGTACTTGTGTTTTGGAAGGCTAAGGTGCCACAGAGCAACACAAATTAGACTTAAAAGATGTCATTATTATTTGGTTATAACTGCTAGAACATTACTTGTGGATTAGCTCTCAAATTTGACTGAATAAATCAATACATCTACAAGAGAAAGAAGGAGCGGAAGACAGATTATGAAATGAAGAGGAGCAGATGATGAGTCTGTGGGTGGTGTTAGTGAGAATTCTCATTTATCTAAGACCAGCTGTCTAGTTTTTTTATTGCTGTTTTCATAGGGCAGGACTTTTCACCTTGTTTGTATAATATTCTAACCCACAATATAGAATATTCTTTCATAAATAAGAAATAATAAGATAAGGTTCCACACTGGGGGAATTTACCATTAGAGCAGCTCAATCAACAATTTGGTTGTAAATATTGTTATAAAAGAATTTTCAAACACATTCAAACAACTAATCCAAGCTAAATATACTCTTTGAGAAGCTTTTATGGGTATAGGTGTAACACTAAAACAGGTACATAAACACGAGCGCCAACTGTTTCCAAATGACAGGTGGAACAATCTGCCAATAGCTGGGAAGCAGACCATGATTGAAATCGAGCAGTTAATTAAATAAAAAACAGATGTGCAGCAGGAAGCTCCAGCAGACAGGAAGCAACATGCTGCCTCTCTGGAAAATTCAACAGAACAAGAATAAAAACTAACTGCATACAACAGTGAAAGCCTTTTCTTTTATTACATACTTGGATTTATTATTTAAAAAAAGATTAAAAACCTAATGGTAATTAGATGAAACACTTTTTCTCTATTAACTATTACACTGCTAGATTTATCTCAAAGTATTAAGTATGTTTATTAAATATGCTTTAATTATGTCTTCTATTTTTTCTATGTTGTTAACTACTCGCCAATTCAATGACCACTAAACATGCTACCTTCCTGTAGGTACAACTGTGACCGTAGTGACATGGCGGCCATGCACCACAGACAAACCCTCAGGGGAGCCAGTTACCTGTCCAGCACTCAGTCTGCCCGCTGCTTTTCAATGACAGAGGAACACTTCCTAGATGCTGCAGAAAATGGCAACGTTCCAAAGGTTGCACAGATGCTAGAAGAGGTGCCAGATCTGAATGTCAATTATGTGAACTACAAGGGCCATAATGCATTGCAGCTAGCTGTTGCCAACGAGCGTTTAGAGATAACAAAGCTCTTACTTAAGAGAAAAGAACTTGGCAGAATAGGAGATGCTTTAATGCTAGCCATAAGTAAAGGTTACATCCGTATAGTGGAGGCCCTTCTTAGCCACCAGGCCTTTTTAGACGGTCAGAGGCTTTCAGACTGTCCCAGCCAGGCAGATGATGATTTCTTTACTTACGATGAGGATGGCACACGTTTCTCCCATGGCATTACTCCCATCATCCTGGCTTCTCAGTGCCATGAATATGAAATTGTGCATATACTTCTTATGAAGGGGGCTCGTATAGAACGGCTTCATGACTACTTCTGCCAGTGCAGGACCTGCAGTAATGAGCAGAGTCGGGACTCTTTTAGCCATTCACAGTCTCGCATTAATGCATATAAAGGTCTGGCCAGTCCAGCATATCTGTGTCTCTCCAATGAAGACCCTGTGATGGAAGCTCTGGAGCTGGGCAATGAGCTTGCTGTTTTGGCAAACACCGAGAAAGAGTTCAAGGTATGGGCTGACTATATTCTCAACCATAGAAAGAGACAATGTGTATCAACACGTTGATGGCAATAAGTCATTACATCATTCAAACGGCTGCGAGGTACGGTGATGGCAGGTTTCGAGTCTGAGCGTGAAGTCCTTGCACTAAGGTGTTTTCTAATGTGTGTGTTGCAGAATGATTACAAAAATCTCTCCATGCAGTGTAAAGACTTTGTGGTGGGTCTCCTCGACCTGTGTCGGAACACAGAGGAAGTAACGGCCGTATTGAATGGGGACACTGAAGCATGTCAGGACACTGACACCTTCTGCAGACAAAACCTTTACAGGCTGAAACTTGCAATTAAATATGAAGTTAAAAAGGTGAGTGTTGAAACAATTAATGCTCTTTCTTCTTTTTTGATATTATCACTGTTATATTTTAACTTGAACACTTCTCCCCTCGACACACACACACACACACACACACACACACACACACACACACACACACACACACACACACACACACACATTTACCTCCTATGACCCAGTTTGTGGCACATCCGAACTGCCAGCAACAACTTCTTTCCCTCTGGTATGAAAACTTGTCTGGGGTGCGTCAGCAGACTGTAGCAGTTAAAATCCTTCTTGTGCTCGGTGTGGCTGCTGGGTTACCTGTCCTGGCCTTCATATACTGGCTTGCACCATCTAGTAAGGTCAGTTACAGTAGATAGCAGTCACGTTATACTCTGCATATATTCTGTTTTTTGTTTTTTTTTCTGTCTCCAATAAACAACACTTAGAAAATGCTGCACTAAATGTAACATAAACATTCCAGTGCGTCTCACTGGTTTGTCAGTTCCTTGTGGTGGTCTCCGGCCCCCTAATGAACAAAGGAAGTTAATTTACTGTTAGTGTTAGTACTGTATTAGTTGAATTTATCTTCCTAAAGTTATATAAAAGCAGAGACCACATTAAAATATCTCTCTTGTGTTTTCTCTTTCCTAACTGTTTTAGCTGGGGAAACTCATGCGTGGACCTTTCCTGAAATTTGTGGCCCACGCAGCTTCTTTTATAATATTTCTTGGTCTGCTGGTCCTCAATGGCATAGACCGCTTTGGAGGAACATCACTGTTGCCTAACATGACCACCCGTGATTACCCTTTACAACTTTTCCGTATGAAGACAACACCTTTCACCTGGATGGAGATTCTTATTATATCCTGGGTCATAGGTATTAGGTTTGAATAAGTATAAAATTATGTTCTCTAAAACGTTGTTTTTTTTAAAAATAATGTTATTGTTTTGTGCATCACTCATGCATGTTTATGTAGTGACAGGAAAGTGACAGTTGCATTATTTTTATAGTTATTAATCTGAAATCATAATCTCTTTTCCCACAGGGAAGATTTGGAAAGGGTGCAAAGATATTTGGGTGCAGGAGATTCGGGAATACATCTCAGAACCGTGGAACCTTCTTGACTTCAGTATTTTGGCTACTTTTACGACCTCTTTCATTGCCAGATTAATGGCATTCTGGCTTGCATATTCTGCGCAGTGTTACGTTAATAAACATTATTCTGACTTGGCCAACGTGAAACTGCCATTTGAGATACAGTATTTCCAGCTTGGTAAGTTTGCATCATGTACATAAATGGAAGTGAATTACTCAACTCCAAATTATTATTTTAAGAATAAAAACCTGTTGCCTTCGTTTGATTACAGCTCGCAGCAACTGGCTGCCCTCAGACCCACAGCTTATTTCTGAAGGCCTCTATGCAGTTGCAGTCGTACTGAGTTTTACACGCATTGCATACATTCTGCCAGCCAATGAAAGCTTTGGACCATTGCAGATCTCACTGGGAAGAACAGTAAAAGATATTTTTAAGTTCCTGGTGGTTTTCATTACTGTTTTTGTGGCTTTCATGGTGGGAATGTTCAACTTGTACTCATACTACCTGGGAGTCAAACAAAACAATGCATTTACAACGTGAGTATCACCTGAAATGTGTCTCCTTAAGCTTCTTTACCTCAAAGACATTATAAATCTTTAAAAATTTGTCCCTTAGATGACCTACAGTCCAGTCTGATTTTACTGAATGCACTGGTTTCACAACATGATTCATTCCGATTTCTCAATTCTTCTAGGATTGAAGAAAGTTTTAAAACATTATTTTGGGCTATTTTTGGCTTGTCAGAAGTAAAATCGGTTGTCATTAACATTGACCATAAGTTCATTGAGAATATTGGCTATGTTCTCTATGGACTTTACAACGTCATCATGGTGATTGTGTTGCTGAATATGCTCACCGCAATGTTTAATACCTCCTTTCAAGAAATTGAGGTACATCTTCTGCACACCTAAAATATTATTCACATACAGTATGATCAAAACAATGTGGAAAAACTAGTTCATCTCATATTTTACAAGTAAATTAACTTGTAATAACCTAAATGTTTCTTCCCTGACTTCTATATTGTTGCAGGGGGATGCTGATGTTGAATGGAAGTTTGCCAGAGCTAAGCTTTGGTTCTCATACTTTGAGCACTGCAGCACACTGCCCGTACCATTCAACCTTATACCCACCCCCAACTCAGTTCTCTCCCTTTGGCTGGGGATGAGGGACTTTCTCTGGAATAGACCCCAAAGCAACAGCACAGAAAACTCCAATGACGAGTTAGAGCTTAACGAAGTAAGACATCAACTATGATAGTGTATTTCAAGCAGAATTTCTTTTTTTTCCCATTATTAATTAAACTATGTGTGCTATGTGTCTCTTTGCTCTCTGATTGCAGCTGAATCACAAAGAAGATCTAAGTACAGAAGCATCATTTGGTCCAACCCATTACCAAGTAAAGCATCATTCAGTGCTAATAAACCTATTAATAACTGAGCTCTACACGTCTCCCCAAATCTCTGTTTTTTTGCCTTTCTTTAAAAAAGGAAGCCCCTCCTCTTTTCCTATACATGTTTTTAAATCAATATAGACTTTTTTTGCTTTTCTTGACAGAAGATAATTAATCGTCTCATCAAAAGATACATCCTAAAGTCACAGAGTGATAAAGACAACAGTCAAGTTAATGAAGGTGAGTTGAACAGATTATCTGGATAGTCACTTCTAGTAATGAGGACTTGGTAAATTGGATACCTTTGACTGATTTCCCATTGTTGAACAGGTGAGGTGAAGGAGATCAAACAGGACATCTCCAGTCTTCACTATGAGCTGGCTGAAAGAGGCAGCAGTGACATGGAGAAACTGGCAAACCTCATCAAGCAACTGGATGGAGTCCTGAAGGGAAAAGGGGCAGAAGAATTACCATAAAAAAAATCTAAAAATAAATGTTTGGGTTATTGTAAATTGTAGATTTATTGGATTACACTCTTGTAATTACAAGACAAGCATTTTAGGACTTTTTTCATTTTGGATTAATAAACATATTACGGAAGACATTTTAGTTTTGAAGTATGTGTATACTTCCAACTGGTCTTTGCTGTAAAGCAAGACAAGCGTCTGAGAACAATCTGACCTGTCACATCTCCAGACGGGAAATGAGATGAAAAGACAACAAGGGTTCAGATTTCAGACGTGTACTTAGCACAGGGCACAATAAAGTTTTTACAGGAGAAAAGGCAGTGCACAATGCCAAATCCTGTAAACTAACCATCAAAGACATTGTTTTACACTGATCATTTGGCCCAGTAAAGGGCTTTAACCTTGTTTTTATAATATAGAAACATTAAAAACAAGATGAGAAAAACTCTTTCAGAGGCCACTTGGCCACTACAGCATTTGAGGAACTAACCATAAATTTAAAAGTGTTATCTGAGAATTATGTAGGTCACATCATGAAAATCCCCTCTGATAACAGATGACGCAGGAGAGAAGGCCAAGGCCTCTAAGTGCATCACAACTGCTAACATTCTCCATATAAGCACAAGAAAGAGAAAATCTTCTCTCTAAAGATGTGAATCAGTGTAATGTATCTATCCGTCCACGACACTTGTAGAACTCCGCTGAACAACGTTGGGAGACTAATGACCCTCAAACTGAATCCATCCAAATCCACCGGCAGCATTTGCTGTTGCTGATACCTCATATAAATATCAACCTGACTGCGTCAAAATGTTGAGCATTTATTATTTGTTCACAATAGTACGGAAAATAAATTAAAGTGAAGCAATTAAAAACATCCTATCCACTGTCCTAAAAGTCATTTACTGCTCTGGCACATGCAGTCTTAAATGATAGAAAGTAAAGTCACAGACTTCCTTGTGGAGGAGGCAGGAAAGCCTCTCTCTCTCTCTCTCTCTCTCTCTCTCTCTCTCTCTCTCTCTCACACACACA